>OENT01002016.1:0-30001 GCA_900239685.1 Rotaria macrura | reverse complement strand
TGTCAGCGCGACCAATAGTCTGTGCGACGAATTGTCTGCAACGAATTGTCCGCGACGAATTGTCCAGTCACCGAAGTTCTGATCAGTTTCTACTGTTGGTATCAGATGCTGATGAGAGGCCTCTACTAATTCAACAGGATTGTGTCGAGTGGACGCATACGGTATTGAAATCATTGACCTGGAAACATAAACTTGTGCAAATAAATTTATCTTACAACCAGCCGGAGATGTATCAAAATCTTCAGTGCATATTCATGTCAAATTCTTATAGAAACTGTTACCCTTCAGTCGACTTCAGAGATATTAGCATAGACAAATTTTAACTATCGAAGATAATTCATGCATTCCTTAAATACACGGATCAAAAACAGAAAATTCATTCGATTTCAATTGCTGATTTCAATATCCGACTCTTATCTAGATTTTAGAAATGTGATCGAAAATAAAGAATCGCTTCATCAATTGACATTTGAGATTTATAGTTCCCATGCTTTCGTGTACAATGCTTGATGTATTAAAACATCCAATTAGTTCTACCATAGCAGGGTATGACATTACAAAATCGATGGTAGGCATATCCGATACGAAGTATAATACTTGGTATTTTCGTTCATAGAGATCGTAAGTAACAAGTACATCGGTGCCACACCCATGTCCGAACCCTGACCCAAGTATTTCGCTAGGGATCTCGGATTAGCATTGTCTTAATTAATGTTTTTCTATTAGAACTAAAAGGATACCTTGATACTTTTATGTTAGTGTTAAAAAAATAATTTAAGAGTTTTGCATTAGTTCCAATTAGTACTAGTATTAAAAATATCTCTCTTTAATACTAATGTTCACGAAATATTTCTTTTAATAGTTTTTTGTAACACTAACAACACAGAATTGAGTTAGTTTTTAAATAGTAATGCTAATTCAACAGCTCTATAAGTTGTACTTCGTGTGCATTTATTTTGAAGTCAATTAGACTCAAGTTAAACTCTATGGGATAATTTTTAAGGAAGATCAATTAATACGACGACAACCATTGCTTGAATATTGATATCGACATGTACGTCATTTTCATTAGCATTACATCGTACAAGTATTGATGCATGCATCCTGTTTCTCATTAAAAGGGTGATTGTTAATTCATCACTGATGAATGTATTGTCGTTAATTTTTTCTTCATATTCGTTCTTTACGTTAATTAGTCAACATTATCGATCATACTTGTAAAATCTCTAATATTTTCTTCGTAGAATAGAACCCAAAGCAATTTGTTCAACTGTGCATGATTTAATCAACTTTTATTACTTTCTACACATAACTTGCATAAGTCATATCACAAGAAACAGAAAATTTATATTTTTCTAACAAAAATAAAATTTCTAGCATAAAACGAGTTGATTTTCTCAATTGAATTCATTATTATAGTGCATGGATAAATCGGATACACGTGCTAACGCTCACAAACATTTACAAGCACCTATGGTATTTGGATAATAGGGAAATGGTCTGCTTTCGATCGTCTTGGTTTCACTGATTCTTACAAAGACATTTAACTGATATTTGAAAAAAAAACTCTGTAACTATACGTAGACATACTTTTGTGCAGAAAAAGTACTTGCAAGTTTTCAACAGTTACTTCCTCCAGCAAACTCCTATATAAACAACTACGAACAACATGCTTCACATAGGAAAAGAAAATCTTAGTCTCCTTTCATGTAGTTCATCCGACTCAATTAATTCTTGTTTTTTATAGATCTATCGCTATGGACACCATCCGAATCTTATCCTTCGTTTTCTCTTTCCTATACACAAGCACGTGATCAGAGAAAACTCCCCTCATCTGTCACCAATATTAGTTTTACACTAGAATGTTTGACCAATGAAATTAGATCAATTGTCATAGAAGGCCGATATGAACCTACAAATATATAGGACCTTCCTCAATACAACACTGTTTCACCATAACAGAATGGTGCATCTCTTTGGATCTTGTTACGAAATCGCTCGGTTGGTCATGATGTAATATAGTAAGTGAACCCTATCGGTTTCATTTCTCTCACAATAATATTCATCGTTTTTCAACTCTTGTGATACTTGATAACAGTAAGATAACTGTAAAATAGAAAACAAAATCTAAGTATTAATATTGATCAATCATGATAATGTCATGTGAAAAATTCATAAGATAACATGATTCTCTATAATATAATCTTCCACTGGAAATAATAGGAAAAAAGAATCAATAACAATAATAAATTCAATCAATTCATTTGTAGCAAAGACAACATTTACATATTGTTATCATTGCAAGAAACTAGATATGTATTATCATACAACCATCAATGTATCAGATCGAAAATAATTGTATTGTAGTACAATAGAAGTGTTGTTTGCATTTAATTGAAAACAATCAACATAAGACACACAAAACATTTATTAATTAATTAATTATAACTAACTTACTATCATCTGATACATTTCATTCTTAACAACTAATGACTGTATTCGTCAGTGAGAATATGGTTCGAATATACAGGCAAATATGTCATTCAATAATTATCATTGTATTTAGTAGACGAATCCAAGAGGTTATTGTCGTTCTTAAAACATGTAACATACCTTACTGGTGAGTTTTAGTAAAACTCTTAAGAGAATCCTATTGTTGCCACGTTAAAAATATTTGTTGATAATGATCCTCTTATTTCACCGAATAGAGTATAGGTAAAAACAAGCGATAGAAAAATGATGACCTGTCTGCGAAACAGTCAATAGAGCCCTATCAGGGACAATCAATAAAAGAACGAAACCTTAAAAACGGATCAAAACAAGATGAGCGTTCTAGAAGTTTAAAAACTGCATCTTTCAAGAAGTAAAAATTTTGAAACGATTCTTGAAGACGTTAGACAGTGTTATAAATAAGTTCGTAACTCGTTAAAAGATGGGAATATTACGAACATGATTTTTGTTTTAAGTTTTGAATAAAATGAACTTCATAAAGTAAAGAGAGAATTCAATAATTCATGATCATTTCCGAGCTAATTAATTAAAACATTAGTAGATGTATTGATGTTAAATGGAAATAGAGTTAACATAATTAGAAAATGTAGTTTTACCTTATAGAATTCGTTTATTTTTTTTTCGTAAAAGAAAGTTGTTCCGTGTGGGTAAATAAAGAATTGACGTGTAAGCTCGATATCGTACGTTGGCGTTCATCTAACAATGTAATATTCGAAGATATGAATTTCTGTTATTCAACTTCTACTCGTGAGTTAGAATTCTATGATTCGAATAAAAATCGAGGTAATTACTTATTCGAATTATGCTGTGAATAGTAGAGCAAAGTTATTATTGAAAACGCTAGATCGATTGTTATTAGGACTAAATTATCTAAGATGACGTAAAATGAAATACATTCTTGGACTCATTTCTTGTTTTCTACATCAACTATTTCTCAATCGATAATATTCATCTAATCGCTACTTGAAAATTTATTTGTTGAAAAGAATATTTTCACATGGTAATTAGTTTCATAGATTGAGAAGAAGCAACTAGTACAACTATTATTTGTCATAATATTGTTCAGAATTTCTCCACAAGTCAACACTCATAATTATGAAGTGCATTAAATTTTCTGTTGAATCAATTGCTACGATTGGATTTTTGTATCTTAGCAAAAATTTGATTTAGTTTATCGACAGGATGCGTAAACTTAGAAAATGTAAAGCATTTCACAATGGATATTATTCATATTTTCTCGTTTTCTACAATATAATTTTGTTCGTTCGTTTTCAAATGATTTACTTTCTATTTAATTGTAGTGATATTTTGATGAATGGAAAACTAACGAGGCATGTTTTGAAAAGAAAATTCAATACTTTAAAATCGATTAATCACCGATGACATCTATGATGAAGAAAGTATTGCTCAATTCAAGCTCACAAAAAATGATACGCAAGGGCTCAATAAGGATAATTTTTTCGAAATAAATATTTGATGATCTGTTTTTCAACACTTTCTAATGTCAAAAATTTGTCATAATTGTTTAATAATAACTTTTACGGTAACACAATGAGAATGTGAGAATTCCAAGAGAAAATATGACTTGAGTTATTCATCAACAAATTCTGTTTTCGAACAATCAAATATGCATATATTCATAATCTGTGTTGTTAGTTTCTTCTCGCTATATATTTAAAAACAACCGTTTTATCAAACTTTGTCTCTCAGTAATGAGTACACATGATTGTAAAATGACATCCTATTAAAAACGAGTTTCATCCGATGAAAAAATGAAATGATATCTTCCGAGCAACTTATACATTATCCGTTATGTTATAATTGATTTGTTGAAGAAAATACTAAATACTAAAAGTTAGATTGAAATTTTTCCATTGTAAAACTTTCAATAAACTTTAGAACATTTTCAATAATGAAAAGTTGGACTTTTCGATGATAGATAATGGACAAAACATGTATTAATTATGTAATTCAATCTTTAATATAATTCAAGTGAATATTTAACAAAGACGAAGACGACAAATGACGAATATACATAGATTTTGTTTCAAATAAAGGGATAAACATAATGTTTGCAGCCAATCAAAGATTGACGTTCAAGAGATTTTAAATCATGCAACTGAATCGCAGAGCCGAATAAGACACGCAAGTTTCTCATGTCAATCCTTAAAGAATTACACTCCTAAACTATCTTATCCATCTATATGATGAATAAAGTACTGTTCGTCATCGACCAAAAAACATATCAACTGGAATAATATGTATTAAAATATCTTTTATCAAAATCATTACTTCATTGACCAAGACACAAACAACATATCGAAATTATGTTAATGTTCGTCATGGAATGCAGAAAACTCATTCAAATAAGATTCATGTTTCATATTTCATATTTCAGAAGACATTATGTTGATGGTTTATGTCAATATTTTTTTGCCAATGAGTACCATCGACATTTATGAAATCTTTTTTTGCACTTGCCATAAAAAAAATATTGACATAATTCAAATTGATATTTTCTTTTGCATGACAAGCATTACCATAAACATAATGTAAAAAAAACAGAAGTTTCTTCGTGATTTAACTTCGATGCTCTTTGGTGAATAAACAATCCAATGCGAACGAAACTAAAGAATAATAAAAATTGATTGACAATAGTTATAACACATGAACTGACTATAGAAGAATCGGTAATAAGTTATGAACGTTTCCTTGTCAAAGGAAAATATTATAAAAACATAAATATAATTGAAATGTTTATTATTCATATTGCCATACAACATCAAGTGAATCGTTAGAAAGATGTCCGTTTAAAAGTAAATTCAATACAAATGAACGATTGAATTATGTCAACCATTTCCTATAAACTATCATTAGAAAAATCGATAATGGAAAATGTTCTGTATTATTACATTCGAATCTTAACTCCTCGCAGATAAGTATATATTCAATGAAAAATAATTCAAGTAGGAAAGCAGAATTATTTCAAAAATTACATTAAAACGGCGAGTATATACAATTGATGATAATTTTTATTTTTCACTTACAGTGTCGTTACCTCAACATGTTTTGTCGACACATGGATTTTGCCATAAGAACAATAAAGTACTACGATATAGCACGAAGTCATCGAGAAAAGGATATCATTGAATGGAACATATGTGTGGATTCTCTTTTTCATTTTTTGTTATTTTGTCAAGTTAATATATTATAAGACTCAAATAACAGTAGATTAAATGTCAAAGACTCATATCTCTATTTGTACGGAAGAGACATCTAATCAAAATGTGAGAGATTTAATAAACTTGTACATCACAATAGATATAAAATTATGCGTTTAGTTCTTGTATTTTTACATAGAATCGAGAGAAATTTCCTATTTTGTAATAGCTAATAGACAATTTTAAAATTCAAAATAGTATAAATGATAACTTACTTCATTAAAGTTAGGAAATGTCATAGGAAAATGTAAGAAAAAAAATAAAAACGATTGTAGTCTCGTCTCAATTACAATAAGTACGTAACAAATTAATTTTTTTGAAATCATGAATATCTTTCTTTTGATAGTTTTTCAAAATCGAATGAAAATTTTTATATTCACATCGATTCAATTACTATAGACGATTCATCAGAAAAGAATCGCGACATTTTATGTACATATATTTCAATGAATAAAATTATTTCAATGCCCCTAAGCATGTTAAATGATCGGTAAACAACTCCAGGATAAGTGGATATATATATATATATACATATCAAATATTTATCCTAACACTTTTGGATCAGTGGTTCTGATATCGAGATTGATGAACGTTTCAGAAGAAGAAAAAAAACACTATAAAAATCGTAGGTATTTGAGAATGAGAATCTTTAAACAATAGGATTCTTCTACTGTCTCTATCGAAATAGAACCATAATGATAACTATACCTACAAATATAAAATTTCTATTTTGTCATTAAGTTCTGTAGTTCTTGAATTGTAATTACTTGTGATAAAATCTGTATTGAAGAATACACGTACCTAATATTGATAATCATTGAACTTCGTGAGTACGTAGAAGAAACTGTCCGACTCGTTGTTCTTTATTAATTGAAAAAAAAATTTATTAACAGTTTCTCATATAAAACATGTCAAGAATAAAGTTGAAGTATTCTTCTCAAAATAATCAGATAGTTTTATTTCAAAAAGAAATATCCTTTCTTATGTTCGTCTTCACTTTTTATTCATTACTTTTACTCAATTCTATGACAACTATACTACTGTGAAGCTAAGCACTGCTTAGCTTATTAAAATAATATTTTCTTTGAAATTCTATTTAGATATGAATAGCCAAAAGACGTCTTGCATTTTGTAATTTGATTTTCTTTTTTTTGTAATTCTATTTTTTCAGGGAATTAATATTTATTCATCTGACAGAAACCTAACAGATACAGGTGGTTATATAAGGATTTCTTTTTCTTGAAGGCTTTTTAAAAAAATGCCATGTTCTTTGTCAAAATATTCGAGAAAAGTGCTTTTTACGACTTGAACTAGATACATCATCATAAAGCATCGCATGGAAGAAAGGCGAGAATTTTCTTTCTTTTTATTCTTAAAATAAAGAAGATAAGATCATAGAGAATCTCATTCACTATAATGTAACTGTCCTAGTTGAAGAAAAGGATATTGCGTTCTTTATTTATGAATGCACCATCTATCATTTTCAAGTTCATCAACTCATTCAATAAGCAGTCGGTTATTTACATGATTCATTCTTGTATTAGATATTCTTTTTGATTTAATAATTAGAAATTTATTCTAGTCTCTTTTCTCGACGACAGTACTTATTAATCGTACGATAAAACAAGTTCTTGTTTAAATCAAGTAAGAAATAATAGTTTTCAAAATTTGATAAAGTTACCAATTCAAGGAGACAAAGTTTTGTTGTTCACCTGATAAAAAAGAATTTTCACGTCAATATCATTCTAACAAGTTGATATTTTTTGTTAAGTAAAAAGTAACATTGACGCGTGGTAATGACAATTTCTTTATCTTGTCCATTCTAAAAGAGAAAGTCTAATGAGCCATCCATGCCATACGGTGTCTTAGTAGTTCTTATAATTTGATGTGTCACACACATTTTTCTAATAATTCGAAGAAATATCCTTAGCTAAACAAAGCCTATTTTTTTCCTGATATATGTGCGTAAGACTTCTTTTGTTTTTATCGAGTAAGTTTTCATAAAACTCAAATAATTTGTTTTCGATCCAGAGTTGATCAAAGTAAGTATTATAATCATTTTCTTTCATGTCAATATAAAAACAAAGGAAAAAAGAAATCACTGTGCGTTTGAAATGACATATATGTACTTTGGCCTGGTCTGCTTTAACGAAAGGTAAGTATACTTGAAAATGAAATAGAAAGAAAAAGAAGAAAGAAAAAAAAATCATTTTATTTTTCTTCCATAATGTATAGTTAATGATGCGTCCGTATATGTATGCTTGTTAAAAGTAGAAAGATACATCATTAGTTGAAGTCATCAACAATATAAGAAATAACATTTACATCAATTACAAAAAAAAAACATCTCAGTCGAGGAGAACTACATGATGAGATGAAATGCATAGTAAACTAGAAACAAAAAGAAATTGTCAACATCATTTATGTCCGTGGGTGTAAAAGCCAATGAATGATATTTGATCAAGTATGTTTTCTTTTTTCTTTTCCTAGGTTGAAAAATAAGAAGAAGAAAAAAAATTTATTTACGTCTTTTGCTACACACATATTTACTTCGCTTGTTAACATATATGACGTCAATCGCAGCCGTTCATATGATCCACAGTAAAGAATATAACAAAAGTATCCATTTAATGTCAAATAGATTGAATTAGATTATGAAAGATATTTATAGTCGATAGAAATCTTTCTAGAAGAAAGAAAATAGTTTATTAGATGCATTCATATTCTTGATGTGAGTTTAAAAAACCAAATGAATACTAAATATGCACGTTCTTGATTTAAATAGATGCTTGAATTCTTTTGGTTCGTTACTTTCTACTGTTGATGAATATAATTAATAGTTTGCTTATTCTTGTGAGTATAGTTCAACTATGTAAAAATTCAACACAAAAAGAAAATACAATGTTCATCAACATTGGCCGATATTAAATTTAGAACACAACGGAAAGCATAGCAAATTAATCAATTTTAATTACACCATTTCAGAAGATTAAGTTACGGGTCGTTTGAAATTCTTTTCATTGTATAAGAAGTTCAAACAATAGCTATATGCTTGAATGCATAGAAAGATGGATAAGAAAAAATAATAATTATAAGAAAAATAATCGATTCATCATGCACTTCAATAACGAATGAAAGTTATTAGAAAAAGATATTAGTAGATTATCTGCCCTTATTCTTACGCGTAGTTTAATGTATTTCAAATGACACATATGCACAAAGATACTTTTTATCATCTATATTTAGTTCTTCATATGAAACAAGAACTAATTGATGTATGAAATCATATTCTTATTTACCAGAAACCTCGAGCAACATTATTATCTAAACTAAACGGATATTAATTAATAGCACAATAAAAATGTATTCATCCTAGGGATTTTTCTTATCTTTTCCTTTCTTTAACAAGGCTATTCCATACTGCCTTATGATGATCACGAAAGAAAGAAAAGCAAGAAGTTTTATGACTCTCGATTATTTACGGAAAAGACTCATAAAATATTTTTCGCTTGTTTTCTCTTTCTTCCGTATTGTTAAGAGACTGGTCTTTTGATATTTATTCTAGTGAATAAAATTTAAAGCCATATAATCTAGAAATCTTCATTCACTGATGAATCAATTTTTTTCTTCTTCTTTTGATAAACTAACTTGACATTTTTAACTGCTTGACTGTGTATATTTTTATCTGTCAAGTAAAAATGACTTCCTTTCATTTCTATTCATTTCATTCAAGCATCTTTCTTTAAGTCTGCATAACATCATCACTTATGTTGAACGTTATTAGTTTGATGATTAATTTCTTTTATTTTTCTTTTCATGCTTTTTAAGTAGTAGTATATCATAATTCATTCTACTACTCGGGTTCGTTCGTTACGACCTTGTTTCTTTTTTTCATTTTTGTGACCCCCCGACACGACTAGGCAATGAAAGATGTTTTATTTTTGATAAGAAGAGTCATCATAATATTCAAGGCAAGATTATAAATAAAACCCGATATACTTATATATTAGATTTTGGTTTTATGTATCTTTAGAATAATCTATTTGGTTGTTTTATAAGCTATATTAGCGCGTAGAATATTTTTCTCGTGTATTAATGCTTATCTTCGCTTTTAGTTCTTTTTTTCTTCTAGACCTAAGAATTGCGACAGCTGATTTCTTCTCAGAGGATGTCGAATGAGAAAAAGAAAAAGAAATAAAAGCGAAAGAATAAAAACAACCCCCGACTCTTGAAAAACAAATGTGGGCAAGCGAATAAACAACAAGCGAGAAAAGAAAAAGAACTCTCTTTTACCGTATACGCACATCGCTTTTTTTTCTGACTGTGTTCATTATTATTGTTGGTTTCGATATAAATATTGTTATTTCTTTTATTTTTCTTTTCTTTTCATCATTACAATGAATCTGTAAATAGGTTTATTGTCAATATTTCTCAACAATGCATTTTCATATGTTGTCTTTAAAATCATTCACCTTTTGTTCTATCATTACATGTGTCTTTGTCATGGACATATATAAATAAGTTTATTTCTATTTATTTCTATGTTTTATTGTAGAATGAAAGAAACACAAGCAATTGTTCTAGTCACTAAAGATCACAAAAATATCAGAGAAAACATAATCGTTTTCATCTGTCATCTATAATTTGAATCATAAAATATCTAACATTAAAAAAATGACAACAAAACGCGATATATTATCAATGTTGTCACATTAACAATAGCTTATCTATCGAGTATTATTATATTATATATTTGTTTTTTTTTCTTTTATTACTATGAGAAAATTCTTTAGTCAGAAATCAAAACAAAAAGCATTAACAGAATCGTCTATAGCTATGTCATTGTTACCATTGAATAAGCCTGGTGATAAGCAGATAACGAAACCACAATCAACCCCAACTCATGCACAAATAACTATCACATCTGAAAGTGAAACACAATCAACTAAAGACGAGGCCGTGTCAATTAATCTGCCAACTAATAATATAATACAACCAGATGACAACAGTGACAAGTCTCAAAAATTATTCGTTGTTGTTTCAGGTAAATAATTTTTGTATTTATTGAAAAATTAAAATCTCTTTTCATGAAATAATAATGCAACAAGATTCAAATCTTGTATTTATCAGATGTTGATTCAGTATGTACGTCATCAGTCTCAACTGAAACAACTAATTGTCAACTATTGAATGTTGGTGAATGTGAATTAAATGAATCAATAAAAACATCACAATTACGACCACGTTCATCAACTTGTTCCGGTCAAAATTGTTTTCATTGTCGAGAACCGATTTCCAAAAAAAGTATCGACGAACGTATTCGTCGCCGTAGCTGGATGGTATTTCAAACGAATAATAATCAAACATTGGACATGTATTCACAACATCAACAAACAATGAATCTATTTCGTACACGTCGTTTTCGATTGGGTCAATCAGAACCAAATTTAAGTTCAACACAAATGGATTTATCATATCAAACATCTCCATCTGTAAAAACTTCTCCACGAACATCATCAGCAACAACAACAACAACAAATACTCTTCACTTATTATCACGTCGTTCAAGTGTACGGCGTCCGAATTTTTCCGGTTTAAATTTAATTAACATAAAACATGCATTAAGAAAACAATTGTCTCCACAGCAACTATTTTGTGCAATAGCATCTGATTCGAATCAAGATTCAAATACACTCGATAGCAATACTGATCGTCGTTGGTCATTAACATCTGCTCCATCATCAAGTGGTTATGGTACAACATCACCACCAAGTTCACAATATTCATCATTTGAACGTCTTCAACATCAACAACAACATATATGTACATGTAAACAACAATTCGATGTCAATCAATATGATGATTTCCAACGTTTGGAATCACGTTCAATATCAATGTCATTACTTGATGCTAACATTTTAAACTTACCAACTAAAATGATGTCCATACCTGATCAAGATATAAATACAATGGCATTTATTTACAAAGAACGCTATCCAACAGCTAAAATACAAATGGAAGAACGCTTACAAAATTTTATCGATACAAATAAATTAATCGATAAATTTGATTATTATTCAGATGGTTCAGCTAGATTTATACATAATCAAATTGTTGAATTAGCTAAAGATTGTTTAGATAAATCCAATAATGATTTAATAACAACATTATATTTTAATGAAATGACTTCTAATCTTGAACGATTATTATTAAATGCAAAAGAAAAATGTCCACAAACGATAGAAGATTTACAAACAATTGTACGAAAACTTTTATTAATTATTGCTAGATCGGCACGTCTTCTTGAATGTTTACAATTCAATCCTGAAGATTTTTTACGTACATTAGAAGAAGTTGAATGTCAAGCAAAGACTATTGCTAATATTAAACAAGATATACCCAAGTATATTTGTTCCAAACTCAATCTTGAAAGAAATCCACTCGATCTTATTGTTGGATTACAAGAGGTGATTATCGTTTCCTATGATTCTATATTACCAATAGTTTATTAGAAAATTTCTTCATGTATTCATTCAAAGATGAAATCAATCACTCATGAATTCGAGTTTATTACGGTCCATTCAGATGTTAATATCCGTGTAACTTAGCGCTAACTCAGATTGCATGTTGTTTACATAAAAGTCGATTAAGTCTATTCATAATGAATTCATTCAATGTAACATTTCTATGAGAAGCTCTTATTTCACCTTCAATTCAATCTGATATATAGCTTTAGATGACATGAAAATTCATTGTTCTTTTCTATTGAATATTATAAATGAGTTCGAACAAATATTCTGTCTACCTACATACATAGTTGGACAGTTTCAATTGCAATGTTTCTTTTGCAGAATAATTCACAACAATACTATTCTACTGAGTTAAATTTCTACACGCAAACCACAACATTTAAGTTATCTTGATTAATCAAAATAAGTAGGGCTCCTATCGGAAACGATCTTCTATCTCGGCATGTCATAGTTGACATGAGAATTTTAATTGAGATTGAAATGCACGAAAAATAAAAAACGAGAAATTTAAAAATAGAACTGAATTTTCAAAAATGAAGTAAATAAAATTATATTGATTCAAAACAAAGTTCATAGAAACTTTCATTTTTTACCGAGATTTGTTTTTTCCGAATCAGAAATTCATTAATAAATATTATGCAAACACAAAAACTTCACTATGAAGAAAATTAAATCGTCTTTGTTTTAGTTATCTTAAGCTATATAAGTATTTCCATCGTTATTAGGACTTGACGTATGAAAATTTAGACCAATATTTGTCAAGTTAAATAGAATTAAATGCTGTAATTTGACTGCATTTAGTTTTCTAATAGGGCACGAACGAGTAATGTTATCAATACAACCTAGAACATCCAAAGCATCTTTTATCCATCGAAATAAAATCAAATATTGACCATCAAAATACTCGTAGCATTTGTTCTCAAAATTCAATGTCAGAAAAGTTAATAGTTTATTGATTAATGTAATATCCAAGGTGAATCGTTGTCCTTAACATGACATTTTACTACATATACCCGCGTTCTGTAACAAAAAAAGGAAAAAAAATGAGGGAGGGTGACATCATCGGAAGAAAGAACGAGAAGATTGTTTTTATTCTCGTCTACATGTTCTCGAATAGAAAGAAAAGCAAGAGTATTCATTCGATTTGTAACTAATACTTAATGAACTAAGACCGAGATGAATAGTATTAAATCCATAGAGAATTAAGTCTCGAATTTCGTAAATACAATTCAGAATATAAGATCTCAATCATACGAGAGTCAACTTGTGACATTTGAATTGATATATATATATATAGAAGGGTAAAGATCGAGCCGAGTTTTCAAGAATCGATCAATTTTCGGTCTCTAGTGCATTGGTTAGAAATTTGCAACTTTTCTCACTATCGGAGTATGTGATACAATGAAGAACTTATTGAAACCAAGGATGATCAACTCGTTTTTGAACCAACATATTTTATCTATTCGATATTTTTATTATCAATAAGATCCTTCACCCTCTATCAATTTATGACTTTTTCAAACTGACCCGAAAGTGTGTTGATTTTTCTACTTCAAGTGATGAATCATCAGGATGTTGTTTTCAGACATGAAATCACCTAAAAAATTCTGAATCGAATCCAATAATTCGGGTCGAAATAGTTTCTTTCCATTCGCCATCGTGTAAATTTGAAAGAAACTTGTCACTTAAAATAATTTTACTAGAGAATTCAATAGAAACTTCCAATCGCATAGATTGTTTTAATATCACCTACTGTGTGAATATCAAGTAAATAACTACTTACCAACGATGCAACGAATCGTGATTTCTACGAAAACTTGAAACGATACTTCAGAATCTCATGATAAAATATAATAATCTACCTCATTACTGTACATAGAGATGATTTAGTAAAATCTAAAGCCTAAATAAGTTCTTAATTTCAATTGAATAAAATAATAATCTAACAATTAGTAATAGGCAACTATAATTATTTAGGAGTAACGATAAAATTTTTTATTTAGACTGATGACCTAACGAACAATGAAGTTGACAGTTTCAAAGGTCTTTCGTTATCTGAAAGTGACAATGAATCATTGGTAGATTCAAATTATTTAACAATAACAGCTAATTCAACATTCCCACCAATCGAACGTTCATCATCCATAAAAGGTCCACATGAAGAAGATTTCGAAATACTTAAATTAATATCCAATGGTGCATATGGTGCTGTTCATTTAGTGAAACATCGTCACACTCAAGAACGTTATGCGATGAAAAAAATCTCGAAAACAAATTTAGTTCTACGTAATCAAATTGAACAAGCCTTTGTTGAACGTGATATAATGACGTTTACAGATAATCCATTTGTCGTTGCACTTATTTGTACATTTGAAACCAAACATCATCTATGTCTTGTTATGGAATACGTTGAAGGTGGTGATGTTGCTACACTATTGAAAAATATCGGTGGACCATTGAATATTGATATTGCACGAATGTATTTTGCTGAAACAACACTAGCCGTTGAATATCTACATTCATATGGTATTATTCATCGAGATCTTAAACCGGATAATCTATTGATTACAGCCGTCGGTCATATAAAACTAACTGATTTTGGTCTATCGAAAATTGGTTTAATGTCTTTAACGACGAATTTCTATGAAAAGCTTATTGATAAAGAAACAAAAACATTCAATGATAAACAAATATGTGGTACACCAACATATATAGCTCCTGAAGTTATATTAAGACAAGGTTATGGTAAACCTGTGGATTGGTGGAGTATGGGAATAATGTTGTATGAATTTTTAGTTGGTATTCCACCATTTACAGGCAATACACCAGATGAATTATTTGCAAATGTTATCAGTGGAGAAATTAATTGGAATCAATTAACATCGGATATGGATGAAAATTCATCGGATGAAATCGTCTGTCTTGATGCAAAAAATTTAATTGAACAATTACTTGAACATGATCCATCGAAACGTTTATGTACATTGGGTGGTGCCTGTGAAATTCGCATACATCCATTTTGTTCGGCAATCAATTGGAATACATTATTACGGGAAAAAGCTGATTTTGTACCTGTATTAGAATCACCGGATGATACATCCTATTTCGATACGCGACAAGATCGATATAAACACTCAGAAGATGATGATGATGGTCATGTACTCATGGAGAAAATCAACGATTCTGATTACTTGTTTGCATCGTTTCCATCGGTTTCATTGAAGTTTGTTTCGGAATTATCAGGCAATTCTAAACAATGTCATGGATCTAAACAGTACAATGATAGGATGTCAAACAAGAATGTTTTAAGAGCTAATTCATGTACAGATACATTTAGTTGCAACACTGTTATTCAAATTGATCCCATCAATGATATTCAACCTCTTCTTACGAGTCAATCAATGACCAATAACAACGGTAAATGATTTAACAATCCTATGAATAAACTTCCAGAGAACACAACCATAATCTGGATAATAGGATGAGATTTTTTCTTGCAATAGATTTGTTTAAAATTCATAGTCATTCAAATTTTTATATTGGTTCGGTTTCAAGAGGACTATAAAAAATGTGACAACAAAAAATAATACTCGACCTGAAATTTTATCTTTGGATATATTTAACATTTCTTAAAATTAGCAGGAAAATGAGAATGCGTATCACACGATAGTCAATTACAAACAGAGACATTTTTTTTCGTTGAAGAATATCCGACACTATTCTAAACACATATTGAATCTATTAAGAAAGATATTTTTGTCTTCGAAAATATGTTTCCAATAATAATCTTTGCTGTAAGTTATTCGTTAATAACCTACAAGAATATGATTATAAGTCCTGATCTACAGGGCATGTATTGACACCGTTGTAACACTCCTCAATTCTCATAGGAAATTCCATAGTAAAATCACTTCGATCATAGAATATTTTGCTGTCAACTAGAATGGATTCTCTATAAAATTGAGATTTTCTTGATGTTGGAAAGAGAGATTAAATGGACATTTGATTCAGAATAGAATAAAAAACGATATCATTAAATCAATGCTATAGCAAGTGGGTTACTCGATGTGAACAATGCGAATACTTGTTCAATTTCCAACAATTGATTTACTGTATTCGCTTGGAAGTAAGAAAGAAAGAATTGATTTATTTTTGTAATCATACTTTGAGGTGGTTGTAGACAGGTGCATGTGTTGTTTGTTTTATTTTTACCGTAACTGTGAGAGAAAATGTCGTAGAGAAATGCGAGATATTTTTAATTGAAAAGAAATTTATCTCTAAAAACTGTTTAATCCCTTCAAGTTTTGTAAAATAGTCACTTTTGTACTTGATTTTGCAATATTGGTTATTAGTATCATGGTGATCGATTTCCGAGAAACCATTTGTTTTTTGAATGAGCTTAGATGGATCCAACAAACTTGAAAATTCCTTAGCTATGGTCAAAATAAAAACCAGTAGAAAACAGAACTGTGCTATGGCATTATGAGGACAACTCTTTATAGAAATCTGTAGGCACTTTCACACTGCAATTATAGTTCTGATAATAAAAATTGATTTAGCTATCACCAGAGACAGTTCGATGGCGATCGATTCATCGGTATTTATTCAATAGAACTATTTTTCTTATTCATTCCCTAAAGAGTACTAGTAAAAACTTTGCTAGCACAATCCTTTCAAAATTGTTTTTTTTTTGGAAATCTACATCATTGAATATTTTCTTCACTATCATCTACTTTCCATTATAGTTTTCAACGATAATAGACTCTACATTGATTTCGAATTACAGGTTACCTTAGGATAATATCCGATATTCGTTAGAACTAGTTTATCATGATCATTGATACCTCTCCAGATGATCTGTTATCGTCTTTATGGGTTCTGAATTCCCATCCTATACATGTCAACACATTTTTTCAGATCGTATTTCATAAACAAGTATGGCGTATCGTTTAAAATTTTATTAAACACTTCCTTGATTTTTCCTACCAAAATATAATTTAGAATTTTAAAATAAACTTGTCGTATAGATATAAGCAATCAGGGTGATAATTACTGTAGTCATGGCAAAGGTGATTATAAATTCCATGTTGTTATTTTACTTTATCGCTCTATATATTCAGTTTTTTTAAAGTAAGATTTATTCTGTTCATAGCCGTAGCAGTATCATAGAAATGCGCTTATAGATTATTTACGCAAGCTTCGTTTTGTTGTAGCGTATAGAGAGACTGACACCATCTACCAGTAATAATTCTCCTGCACGCCATAGAATTTTAAAATAAGAAATCTTCCTCTACAAATCTATATATATATATATAAATATATCCAGTAATTTAGTTCCCTACTGTTTACATCATTCACGCTATTTGACTTGGTCTGATATTAATTTATTTTTGAAATTTTAGTCCAACCACTAAGTAATCAAGTAGCATTCGGTTCGGATACATTCGAACCAGTGCTGGGCTCATCAGATGAATCTGAAAATTCATCGAAGAAATTGCATTCGTCTTCATCTTCTATTTCATCACCTCAAAAAGTAACGGGTACAGATGATAAGAAAACAATATCAACATTAACAAAACATTACAAACAACGCAAGAGTTCATTGAAATTATTGGAAAAACAAAATTCTATTGATAGTGGTGATGATAATCAACAGGAAAAAACTTCATATCGACAACATAAAAAGAGTCGAATACCTCGAGCATTATCACCAATTGCAACTAAACAAACGAATTTAATAACACCCGTCGTGTCGATATCAAATGATAATGCGCAAAATTTATCTTCATCTTATAAACCGATAAAATTCACTAATCAACAACAAACAAAATCGAGTTATTCGCGTTCACTTTCAAAGTCATTTTCATCATCATCATCGTCATCATCACCACCACCGCCAGCTTTGGTGTATAATCAAGTATGTTTTATAAAAACCAATGATCTAAATCTATCAATCACGAGTGTATGTTTTAATAATATCTCTTTTTCTTTCAGGATGATCGCACATATCGTCATAAAAATCGTCAAAAAATGACGGTTTCACCACTTGAACGTGATACGACACATAAAATTGAAAAGCAAAATTCGAAAATAGGTTCCGCACATTCAATCACCAATAGTCTTCGACCACCGATTATTATTCGTCGTGGTCCACGTAGTTTCGGTTTTACATTACGTGCCGTTAAAGTTTTTCATGGTAATACAGATTATTATACAACACAACATGTTGTCGTATCCGTACAAGGACCAGCTCAAGAGGCTGGTTTAAAACCGAATGATGTCATAACACATGTTAATGAAAATCCTGTCGCTGGCCTTGTTCATTCGGAAGTTGTCAAGTTGATTCTTAGTGGATCAGAAAGACTATCAATACGTGCTGTACCGTGTTCAGAAACTCAAATACGCATTGGCGGAAGACGTCGTTCACCATCGAAACAAAAGAATCGTTATCAACAACAAACAGAAAAGAAATTTCCTACAACAAATTATGAGAATAACAATCATCAAACGAATTGCTTGAAACATCGAATGAATTCATTAGGAAATACTACGTTAACTAATCCAAATAAAAAACATCAACATAATACATCCTTATTTCGACGTCTAAGTGAAAAAAAAGTGGCTCGTGATATTGAAGCAGCAGCTGCTGCTGCAGCTAATCTTTCATTAACAGTTCCAACAAAATCTGCACATACAAATAATAATAATCATCATCATAACAATACAATAACAACACCTACCAATACAGATATGCTCTCATCTTCATTACCATTACTTTCGTTTCATCAATTAATAAGTGATAATGATAATAATGAACGTTCTTCATCAGCACATCATTCTGTCAACTCTTCTAAATGGTCATCATCTAAACCAACAATATCAATGACTAATAGTGATTTCGATTCATCTCAATTGACATCCTTACCATCAATTGTTAAACAAAAATCTCTCGTTAGTATTATTCTAGAAATTATCGTTGTATAGAAATTCACATTCATCTATAGATGACAGTACTCTTTATTGTTCTATAGTGAACTAACGAGGATAGATATTTAACTTTGAAACATCGTTTGTCTATGAGTAAAGTTTAGCAAGACTAAGCAAATTTTAAAAGAATTCGTATCCATGATCTGTGAATTAAAAATAATTAATGCCTCACTGATGTTTCAAACTATCGGTAAGTGTGTGGTCTAAAATGGACGTTTCCTTTTTGAGACTGTTTGGACTTTGACCCGATACTAATTCCATTGTTTGCTCACGTATACAGCAAGCACCTAGTTTTTGTGAACACGAACTATTCTAGAGTTTTCTTAGTCTCACTAAATCCTACGGGTATCCAACATATACAGACAAGACGGCGTCTAACAGTTGAATATGTTTCCTCGTAATCCGTAGAAATAGAAAGCTGGAAATTAGTTCTGATACAAAGAAAAAATTACATAATCGCAAGAAAATCATTCCGATAACTTCATCAGATTGTATGAGAATTTCTATAGTACCGAAGAATTCCTGTCGGAATTCGACAGTATTCATTACAGATTCTAAACTCAGTTCTCCAAGTAGCAACTCATTAAATAGTATTTCACCGTCGATTCTGATATTGAATAAATCCACTTTGAATTTTGCAGATACTTACTTTTTCGTGGTACGCGCATCTCGCTTTATGAATGTTATGACTTACAGCTGATAGTTCTGTAATAGTATACAAAATTTATATGCATAGCCCAATATTGACGTTATTGTAAAAGTATCAAAATGTAGAATGTAAAAGGCACTTCTGATTTCGAAACCGAAATCATATAGCCTTTCGTATTCAAAGATTTATGCCGTGCATCGACAGGCAATTAAGATTTTTTTCGCGATGTACATTAGTGTTAATAGAGATAAAACAACAAACATCTGAAGTAATGGTCGGAGCTGCACTTACGCTATATTATAGTTCGATATATTAACAACCTTTTGTGTAGTTTTATCGAGATTGTAGATAGAATGAAAAGTTTTTTTTATTGTTAGCTGTTACAGAAAAAAAATTCATACCCTAGTTATTCTTTATGGTACTATTCATCGGAACACATTTGCAGATTCCCACGTCGAAGAAAATTATCTCTGATGATCAACTATCTCTATTTTGAACTTACATAGAAATACCTTGTGAAGAATGAAATCATGAAGTTTTCATATTGACACGTCTATTTATTTTTCTTTCTTATTAAAGATTTCAAATTCAACTTTGATGAAATGTGCATCGGTATCCGACGAGCCCATGCATCACTCTCTTTGTAAAGCTGCATCCGAGCCACATCGATCTACTCGTCAGAATAGTACAACCACTAATCAAATTCAAT
Organism: Rotaria macrura; assembly: GCA_900239685.1. NCBI lineage: Eukaryota > Metazoa > Rotifera > Eurotatoria > Philodinida > Philodinidae > Rotaria > Rotaria macrura. The sequence continues at coordinate 9,394 of OENT01002016.1, read as the reverse complement.
ATTCGGTAAACAATAATATTAACAAAACGAATGATCTTTTCTAACATATATGCTTGCGCTTTAACACTTACTTCATCACGCTATTTTTAATTGTATTTGTACTTCTAATCGATTGTTCTTCTCTGAGCTTACGAAATCGATTGAAAATCTACTTTAACAACAAGATGACTAACAGTTTGATTTGAAAAGCAATCATCAGAAGACATATTTTAGAAAGTGTGTATCTTTTTCTTTTTGTCATTGCCGTTGATGCAGCCACGTCGATGTCAAAATGATCAAAATAATTATTCTGCACCAATGATCTCATCACATAAGAGAAAACTTGTCCGTCAGAAATCAATCAATGTTCCTCCATCTCCAACATCAAGACCATCGACATTTACCTGGGAAAATAATCTCGATCAAAACATTCAATCGTATTATCATGATCCGTTGTCTCGTTCATTATCAACAGAATCATCAACAAGTTCCATATCGATATCTAACAATGTCGATAGTTCTACTCCAAATTCGGTGTTTGTATCGACAAAATATTTCTATCGACGAAGATAGATTGTTATTTTTACATATATACATTTTAAGTTTCTCGAGATAACTTTTCTCTCGCTCTCTCTCTTTACATACAAGTACGTTCGAATGGTTTGTTTTGTCTTTCAATCAATCTACCGTTATCGTTTCTGTTAAACAAAATATTACTTATATAAAGGCGACTACTTCTGTTGCTTTCATTGTTGTTCTTAGAACTTGTACATATTATTTTCTGGATGATGATGATTAAATATATATATATATATTTATTTATGTTTTGTTTTGTTTTTAAAACGTGATGTTCTTGTTCAAATTAAATGATGAATATTATCATGACAGATGTTCAAAATAAGATTTTAGCGAAATTCTAGCAACATTAACATGTGAAATATCATTTGAGTACTATTGTTTATCATTTAGAGTCCATCGAGTACGATATGTTAGGACCCGTACACCCTAAGACGGACTCTAATGAAAAGGCAAAAAATAGAAAGCAGACAGTTCTAGTACATTGAAATAATGCTACAAAAGAGAATTCGAGTTGCGTTTCCGTTCTTTGTGTATGCTACACTGACACCACCTCGTAGTCACATTCTGTGATATTCCCTCGAGTTTTTCTCTCAACATCAATGAGAATAGGGAGTAGTGTCTACAGTTGTTCCTCTGAGAATACACTACAATACTTCTTTAAGATTGCACTTCCTAAAGAAGACTTCGTATTTTAATATTCTATTCTAAACAAACATGTGCATTCTCTTCATTAGAGTATGAGTGATGAATTCAAACAATTACAAGGATTGTGTGGGACACCAGAGGACTTTGATATTCGATTATTCTTTTGTTACAAGTATTCAAATAGTGCATTGGCGATAATTGTCAATATAAGTTTCAGAGATCGACTAGTTTCTTTGTTTTTTAATTAGTTATTTCTGTGAATAGCTGGTCTGTGTCGTACAGATTAGATAAAAAATGCAAACTATCTATTTTTGGATGATACTTGTTCAGGAGTCTGTAATAGAGAAGCCCGTAAAACTTCATCTTGCAAGTTACACTCGATCTTTTCTTCGACAACCATGTATGTGTGAGTTTGGCAAAATTGAAGTTCGAAAAAACAAGAAATGTCGCGTTTCATGACGACGAGAAACTTCTGAACATCTTTGACATTGACTTCTCTTTTAACACTGTAAGAAGATATGGAGTCATTTTTAGTCAATGAAACGGAAACATGAAAAAGATTCTCTCAACTATTCTTCATGAATTTTTTTCGTTCAATCCAAGTGAATTACACTGATATTCAACGGTTTGTTTAATCGAAAATTATAGTCTGAGAGAAAACTATAGAACAAACGCAAATGTTTTCATATGGAAATGACCACACATTGCCATGACATCGATTCATTACAGCCTAGTTTGCAATCTTTCCTGTTCTGGCAGAAACAAAAATTTCCGAATCTTATCTAGAAGTTTAGTTATTCAAATATTTTTTTGATATTGATTAGTCGGACGAGTTCTCCTTGAAATATTCTAATTACTTACTTATCATAGAACGACAATATTCATAGTAAACTCATTTTGATAGCGAAGTATGAATCAAAGAAAAAATAAGTGGTCATAAACAGTTAAGAAATCTGTTCTACAATAAAAAGCTTCCCTATTATGTCGGTCTTAGTCGTCCTGGATAGTCTTGACACAGGTTTAATTTCCATAGGCAAAGAACGAACCAATCCGTTGTTTCTGTTTCGACGAAACAGTAGTCATCTTACAAAACATACTAAAGATTGGTGGTCGATTTTGATGACTCAATAAACTTTGCAGTAGTTGATCCCAATAAAAGATTAAAAATTGTCGTTCGATTCATAATATTTGATTAAGAAAAGCATAAATTCTATCCCGAAGCACTTATAATCGTTTGTTTTGTGACTTGCATTAGTTGATATTAATACAAAAGCAAATACAATTTAGAATTCATATTCTGACTTATTCACTCATCATTATAAATTATGATTCATTTATTTAAACGCATCTATAAAAAAAAATAAAATACTACATACGTCTAAACTTGATGTAGAATTTACTTTGACGACTTATAATCACATTAACTAGAAAAACGAAGCCTAAGATAATCTCTAGAAATTCAAAATGGAGGTGAAATCATAGTAATTCACGAGGGAACCTCCAATAATCATCTCCACAGATTTTAAATATAGCATTTTTCTATATTCGTTTTTTATTGGTTTCCGTGTGATTCTAGGCTGAATGAATGAATGAGCGTATAAAATAAAACTCCGTCAGTGTTGTGTAGATCACCTCAGAAGGATATCTCATAAGTAATCGAAAGGACATAGTACGACAACATATGCCAGCCCTGTAGTAAAATAGTTTGTCTATTCATAATTTAAATAATCTACATTCCATATCAGCTTTGTTAGTTGACCTTTCTTAACTTTTGTGCTATCCAACTTTGAATTAATTCCAAGTGAAGCGATGGTTTTAGAATCGATTGATACTGCTACTGTACTATCTACACTAAGAGGTTTTAGCATCAGTAAAATGGTTTCTCATCGTTGATTTATGGAAAGAGTTGCTAAAGTTTAATGCTTTATTTCCTCGTCCTATATATACATCTTTATATGTGGTTCTTTACACTTTTGTTCTACGTTAACTTGTCTATATTTGATTACATAACGATAGAACTGTATTCACTAGCAAGAACATTTCTTAAATGACAGTGTTGTATACATACGAACTATTACGATCTGAATAGATTTTCCATACCAATTATATTTCAATTTCTTGATTTAAAAGCGTTCAGCTAAAGTTATATTACAATTTAGAACTCATCGATCGTAAGTGTCTAAACTTTAAAAGGATTTTTGAACCAAAAGGTAATAAAGCATGCTAATATTGAACATTTAATTTTGTAGAAGTTTATGGTATCCTTTGATAAGCAAAATTTATCCATTTATTTTTTAATCGTCTTTTCTAGATAGATTGTCAGTGTGATACCAAGACTGCGAGACAAACATCTTTAACATCAAGGTACTATTGCAAAGTCATAGCGCCCTAGTAGTTCCTTTCTAAATTACTGTGTCTAATGCATGTTGTATTTGTTAAATAGAATTCAAAGTCATGTAAAGAAATAAGAGGAAGAAATTTTTACAAAGGTATGAATAATATTGATCATCTATTGTTGCTGCAACATTGTAAAGAAAAAGTTTTTGTACTGCGAAATTTGAATTTAACCTTTCAACGTCTAAACTCTGCTGTCATTTGATCTCAATACTCGTTAGATAAATATGCTTGAAATATAGAAAAGAAATAATCAGTAAATGACTGGAAAACAAAAACTTCTTCATATTCGTAGAGTCTCTCTGATCTTTTTCTCTTTCTTTTAACCGCATAGAATAAGCATGTGCCGCTGTTGATGGATGTTCGTTCTTTCGTCCAATAGTAATAATTATATCATGGACCTCGTGAGCACACATTCACATGATGTGTATGCGTCGAACAACGGCAATCACATGCTTTCTCTGTCATCGTTCGTTCTCTTCTTTTTTTTTCGCCTTCCTACACTATAGCGGCAGTAGCAGCAATTGTCAAATTGTATACTCAGAGCAGAAAGTATTGGTCCAGACTTTTTTTCTCTTTCTCGTCTTCGTCGACTATCGTCGATTGTTGGAGAGAAAAAAAAATCTATGCGTGGGTACATGCTGTCGTCGTCATCACTATTTCTTTATATAACAGTGTGTCTATTCGAGAATAATTCATTCCCTGTTGGACTTTATTCAAGGTTTACTTTTTCTTATTGTCTCAATTGATAATTTTCTCTTTCAAGAACTATTATTCAAAGTATTTCATCGTTCATTAAATTTTATGTTTGTAGATTTTCTTCGTCGTACATTTATTGTTAAAAACAAAAATGGCTGCTAACAAGTTATTTTCAAAATCAACTCCAAAGCAAATGAGTGATTCGTGGATTGTAATTGATGATCAAGATGAATCGGAATTCGTTCTTGTTGATAAAGATCCATCGCCAAAATGTTCACCACAAGCGAAACGACCTTTAGAACCAACAAATAAGCAATCTACAAATATACCTCAACCTTTATTAGGTGTTACAGCTAGCAAACAACATAGTAAAAAACGTAAATGGAAGGTACTCTATTCACTTCCATCGACAGGTGTTCAAGGCAATGTTAATGCAGCCAATCTTGACTCCTACGTTATGGATCAAAATGAGCAATTATTTGAAAAGCGTGATTTATTCACTTCACAACAACGCATCATTAAAGTCAAGTGATCTCACGATCTCTTTCTCACTAATGCCAAAACTAGATTAGACTTTCTGGAACGATCTCTATAGAACGGGTTAATCTAGTTTATTGTATATTGAATATATATCTATTATTTTCTTTTTCTTTATCTTTCCCATTTTCTACATATGTATTTTTTCTTCTTCTTGTTTTTGTTTCCTATTATTTCTATCTCATATCGTTTGCCGCTGCAACGATTATACAGGCAGATACGTGAGTGAGAGAAAGCAAAGTAGAAGTCGTTGAGCAAATGTTGTCATGTGTTTTTTTTCGCTATTATTTATTATAATTTTGATCAAATGTATTTCAGAGATTAGATTCTACGTGTTTACTTATTTAAATTTTATATATATATATATAAATATAATGTATTGATATGTCGGTTGTAATTGTTTGTAGTATTATTAATGTATTGAACAGAAAAAAAAAAGAAACAATTTTTATATTGAACCAGATTAAAAAAATAAATAGCCTAGGTAAGAAGAAATATTTAAATAAAGATAATGCTATTAAGAATAAGCCAGAAGAAAATAAATGTGAATGCTTTACATAAAATCATTTACGCTTCCGAATTCATCGTGTATAATGACTACGAGGGAAATAAGCATATTTCCTTAACAACATAAAAAATAATCAAACCTAATTATAATGTTTGTCTGTTGTCGAGGAAATCTTGTCAATTCGTTTCACAGATCAGCAAAGTATATTTTAATACGATTCGTGTAAAATAATTCCTTATGTGCACAATTATTTTTTCTATGTAGGTGTTTAATAACGACAAAAAAGAGTTAATATCAACTTGTCTTGTGACACATAAAACATTTTAATGGTTAACTTTTAGCTGAAAAATGTAAGTAGAGATACCGTGGCCTGATGGTCTAGTGGTATGATTCTCGCTTTGGGTGCGAGAGGTTCCGGGTTCGATCCCCGGTCAGGCCCATCTCATTTTTTTTCGTATTCTATATTTTAATGAGAATATCTATTCGTACGTACAACGTCTTGTTGATGTGTACAGTTTGAACTTCGATAGTGTGCGTGTCATTCTTTGCACGTTAACGTCATTTATTTCATTTCACAAAATCATTGAAAAAAAAACAAGACATTACTTCGACGAATACATGTAATACATTGAATGATAATAATTCTTTTCAATTAAATTTGAACTAGAGCAGTAATCGATAGGAAATTTTACACATGGAATATTATCGATGCAACATTACATGATAATAATATTGTCTGCTTTTTCGAAGACAAACATATACGAAGAAACAAATATAGAATAATAAGATTCAATTACCACGATCAAAATGAAGTCTAAAAGCTTTTTATGATCCCGCTGTTTGATTTAATCCCTCTTGTGTTTTCGTCAACAGACATTGACGATTTTTTCAAAAACTCTGACAGAATATAAAAGACCCATGTGGTCTTTTATTATGAGGAAGGAGGGGGGGGGCGGGGTTGTTAGGAACTATTTTATTTAGTCTATTCTTCTAAAAATGAATGGTATATAGTACATAATTTGAAAAGATACTTTGTATAATTTCCATACAACATACGAATAATCTATTTATCAATAGGAAAAATAGATGACAAAAAAAAACGTCCTGTGTTGTCTTTTCTTGGCCATTTGAGTATAAGTACATCTTTTATTTCGTGACGGACAAATTTATATTTTATTCCCGTTAAATCTAGGATAAATTCATTTCTAGTTTTTTATACTAGCTTAATACAGCATATGGAATCATTTTAATATGAAAGGCGCCATATACATGTTTAATGTCAGAGAATTTTCCGCCAGATTTGATTTCATCGAGCTTCAAAACTACGATCACGAATGAATTTATGTATTTCTTCGATTTAATTATTGTTTTGTTCGAAAAATTTCAAAACATACTTTATGTTCTTATTCAGAACTTCTGAATTAATATGTTACAGCTGAAAAGAATTCTATCGTTTAATACGATGCCAAGTACTAATAGTGTACAAGAAAAATTAGCCTAACATCATTAAGATTGACTCATGTGTTGATGATGAACATTATCGTAAACTTTTTTCGTTTATTACTAAGAGACGATTGAAAAAATGTTCCCATCTGTCGTTAATATGAATTGAAAAGGAAAATACTTAGTGGCATTTGATGTTTATTCTATTCTTAAGCTTCAGTTCAAGAGATTATAGATGACATATTTAGAATCCTCGTTCAGAGCTATATTATCCACTACAGGATGAAAAAACATTCTTTTTTCTGCGAAAAATAGATCGAAGAAAGATTCTTAAATCGATTTACAATCGAAAACATATTTCATTATAGCATACATATATGATTCTATATAATATTTAATGGTGACTCGGAATACTTTGTCTATCATGCATTTCACAACTGCATGCTATTACATGTCACTAAATTCGAACGTATATTTCTGTCTGTCACTTCATGTTACCAAGGGACGAGAAGAAAATCTTATCTGTTCGATGATAAAAAAAAACAATCTAAAATGTGTCTTAATTACTGTCTTGTTACAAAAAAAATTAGATAGATTTAAGTAGAAGGACGCTGAAAGATACGTGAATCAATCCTAATGATACTAATTAAATCCAACGGGGCTCTTTCTTTAATCTGAATTGCGTTGCATCTTATTAAATAACAGAATTCTGTTCTGTTCTAGATGTTGATTTACGATACAAGATATTTTGGAAGTTCGACCAAAATGAATAAAATCAAACTTTTTATATAATCATGCCTCACTTGAAATATTGGCGTTACTATATTGACATTTGACACTATCGAAAAAAACTATTTACGTTACACTAAATATAATTCTTGTAGAAAACGAACGAATCGTTTTTTCCCCTATTTCACGGATTAATCAAATAACCTGTATGAAATTTTTTTGAATTAAAATTGTCAGGAAATGTATGGCAATGCTTTCATGTCAGTTTTATGTGGTTACAATTATAAAAATAAATTCAACGTCAACACTGTTGTATTAGCTCTGTCGAATTCAGTATCCCATACTTTGATATGTTATCGTATAGGAGTATTACTTCGCATACATTATTCATGTTTAATTAGTAATAGCTCAAGTTATTCAGTGCGAAAGATGCATTCGATTGCTATTATACGTAGTATGCAACAAAATTGATATTGATTATGATTGATAGTATATTCTAGCCTATCACGAAACAGGATTAATCAATAAATCACGAGATGACCGATATCAAGACGATACCTACAATTATATATATATATATATATATAAGTGAATGATTGAGCCAATGCATTGGAACACGATGGGAATAGTGGCGTATGACTATCGTAAAATAAGCTAAATTATTTCGCGAGAAGCGGCATCAAGAAGACGAATTTCGTAAAATAGAATACATGTGGTATGCTTTCATCATTTCAAAACATAAAAGAAATATACAAAAAAGACTGCACAACTTATTCAGAAGATCTTTTTTTCTAAACTGTGAACCATCATTTTTTATTTTTCTCTTCTTAGCTGCTATTTCGACGAAGATGATACAGATGCAGCAATCATTATAGGATTTGTCTTTTCGATTTCAGTGACAGTAGCAGGTTTTAGGGTAACAGATTCATCTCCAGTTCACAAATTTATGGTTGAAGAATCTCCTTATCGAAGACTCAAAGATTCTTACGTGGACAAAGCTCTCATTCAGGCTGTTGGCACCAAAACCGAGGCAACATAATCTTCGATATTAACCATGTAGCCGATAACGAATGAATAATGGAAAAATGACTCATTATTTTCGATTTTTTCAAAAAAAACCGAATTCATGCATTATAATTAATTATTTTTTGACTTTTCAATGCATTATTTCGGATAATGCGAAAATGGTTGCAGCATGTAGTAAAATTGAATTCCATTACAATGGATCGTTCGAAATATTGGAGAATTTTAAGATAATGCATTTCAGTACATTATCAAGTATTATGTAGAAATTCAGGATAATGCATTACTTAGAGCAATGTTTTTAAATGAGATAATTCATCCTTTTCATATAAGAGATATTGAAACACTGATTTGACGCTGGTAGATGTTTGATTTAGCACAGCTCTGTATGTATAACTAATAAAACATGTAACAGATTTACCTTTCAATTTCAAAAATATTTCCGCAGACATGCTGAAGAGTTTCCGAGTTTACGCAATCGAGAAAATGTGAACTAAAGAACAGAAATCTGATCTCGAGTTTCTATTTGATACCACGACAGGCTGCTAGAGTTTCGAATGCTTTTATAATATTCTGTAGAATGAAAGAGATCACAGTCCTCAAACCTCTGAAAAGCAGTTTTTCCTCTTCATCATTGCTCAGTTTCGAATGTATCTGGTGAACCTAAAACTGCTCACAGTATCAACTATAACTGATTACATCATGAATCAGTGTTTTCTAAATCTGAAAACATTTGAATACTATTAGAACAGTCTTATGCCATATACCCACGGAAAAATAATTTTCCAAAAACCGCGGTTTCCACGAAGACGCCGGCGGTATCGTTTAGATGACCACGGTAAACCGCGGCGAAATGCG
>OENT01002015.1:1631-30025 GCA_900239685.1 Rotaria macrura | reverse complement strand
TTTTTGAGAAAAACTCCAGTAGAAATTCAGAATTTGATCACTTTGATTTTGACGTTGACAGGTGAACTTGACAGTCCTAACGATTCATCATAGAACTACAATGAAACGCTAGGCTATTCGCCTATGAAGATTTGTTCTGATAGATGGCTTCACTACTTTGGAAACCGTGTTACGAATAAACATATCATGTCATAGCCTTCTCTGTTCAATATTATAAATAAGTTGCGGCCTAGAACATTATATTTCAATGATAGGTATTTTTTACAAAATGTCAACCAGTGATTTTGTAGAAAATAGCCAATTGATTGTGACTTTTGTCTGAGATTTGACATTTTCTCAGGGTAATTAAAAAGCAAAATGCACTTAGAATAAGGTAGCTGGGGTCAAAAAGTTTTTAAAGTCTCTAAATATTACAGTGGAAGGCTTGACAACAGTTTTGGACACTTTTGACCCCTCACAGCCGAGAGGTACCAAAAGGTAACATTCTCGTTTTTTCTAATTTTATAAATTACCAAAAACCTGTTGTTAGTAGTGACGCACACTAGTAATCTATTAAGAAAATTTTTGGAATAGGTGGTTCGAATATTGAATTTCAATCGGTGTTCAAAAAAATGATAATCATGGTTATACTCATTTTCGAAGCTAATCAGTATATATGAGATTATTTTCTGAAAGCGATATGTATTTTAATTGAATGAAAGATAAATAAATTAAGTAATGTGTGTCCTTAATTAATGTGGTATGAGAATGACCTTCAAGTCTAGTTTGAAAGATTTCTCGATAAAACAGTCTTGTGATGTTACCTTTTGGTACCATCCGGCTGGAAAGGGTTAAAAATACAGATGGTTTGTGGGAGTATTATGCTGTTTCGTAGGTATCTAACATTTGTATGAAAGCTATATATTGAAAGAGTACTTTATGAAAATTCAGATGACATTGAAGAGTTTTTATTCTACTTATTCGTGTTAAGTTAAAGGCCCATTCCACTACTATCTTTCAAATAAATTTTCGAGAATGCTATGCTAAGAAGATTTTATTTCTCCGAGACGTGTAAAGTTGCAGAGGAACAGAAACTTCCATATACCACGTACTATTGATCATGCTCTTTTCAATAGTGAACTCAGCTTTCTCAACTGGTGAATTGAAATCTTCCACATGCTTGAGCGACAATGCCTGTTTTTGACCATATCTATATGAATGACCACTTTGATGTCACTTTAGTACAGTTTAAGGAAGAAAATACGATGCATAAATAATCCACATGTTATCGTGGTTCTTAATCTATTCAAGTATTTTTCAATCTTATCGCTTCTGCGATCTCATCGTCCGAAAAGAATTTTTTATGAGATTGATGCAGATGAAAGGCTTGTTAAAGTTTTCACAAATAGCTTTTTTAAATATCTGTCACGTCGTACACCTTTAGTGTCTTTCGTTTTGCCATATCTTGGCTTTATCTTCTATTTAGACTTCTTTTAGTCGCCTACCACTATTGATGATACAGCGAGCACAAGATTTTCATGTTATTCTTTAACCATTTCACACAACAAGACCGAAAAGAAAGGCACTATCAACCAATACATGGCTTCCAACGATGAAATCAAGAACGCAGACTATACCGGTTGGTATAATTATACACTCTTTAATCACATAAAATAGCTGAAATATTTTTAACACGTGGTAAGACAGAGACTATGTTTTGCATTTAAGGAAATACTCCGTATCTTGAACAATATTTAATATTCTGAAAAACATGTTTTCTTCATTTTTTCTTTTATAAAATTGTGAGAAATCAAACTTTCACGTTTAAATTTCAGAAAGAATACTTCAATAAAAAAAAATTTGTTTTCTATCGACAGTTCCAATAAGTAGTTAGATATGTTAGAGAAAGAGCGTGTCCCTAAATGATCTGCGAAGTCGTCACACAATAACATAGAGAAAAATAAATGTTAATGCGAGTCCAAAAAGAGTGTTGTGTTTGGCAAGGAAATTCAGATTTCTTTGAACTTCGATCAAATACGATCGTTGGATAACTAGTTGTACGAATTCGTCAGTTTAGAATGATAAACTGCATTATAATAATCATTTAGAATAGTTCATCAATCGATATTTATCACTTTAGTTGATGATCTAATTTTAACGCTAAATCCATAGGAACACATTACATTAATATTCTAGCTATATTTTTCACAGCGTTCAAAAATTTTGAAGAGATGCTAGAGTTAAAAGCCCTTCGTTAGATGTAACCCCATAATACACTACTATCACTTCGATATATTTTCTTAGGTTATTCATGTCAGTAGGTGCATATCTGTCTGCACATCTATTGAAGATCGGAAATCATAGTGACATTATTGAGAAAGATAGACATCACTGAAAGCAGCCTTCAGTGTAAGTTGTAAGCTATCATATTCATATGCGTTCATAGCAGAGGGATTAATAGCTTAGCGTGGTTAACTAGTAACCATTGACATCCAGTTACTAAATCATTGATAGAATGATAAGTTCGAACACTTTTTTCTGTTCACATGTAGTATGTATGAAGTTAATTACATGACTCTTTTCGCCATACTAATTATATACTGATTCAATTTCCCCTGTTATGAAACATTTATTTCGTGAAACACGATTTAAAGCGATGGTTTAAGTATATAGGAAGAAGTTGAAATTAATTCGCTTTCCCTACACATCAGGGCACAAATTTTCATTGATTAGCCATCAAATAGCGTGATATACAAACTGCAAACCTTGTCACAAAAGATTGCGGACGGCTTCGAGCAGATATGAGAGATCATTTATAGCTAAAATCTATTCAGAATATACATGGACTATTTTCTTTGGGGATTAGTAACAACGAATATACAAGCTTTTACGTGTTAATCTCATCAGGATTTTGAAATTGCGTTTTTTCTTGTCATAAGAAATTTAGCAATTAACTAAGCGTACAGAGATGAGTCACCAATCAAGAAAATTCAGTCCCGTAATATGCAGTTACTACATTAGTAAAAATAAAATCTTCACTCGCTATATATGAAGATACAAACAATGAAAGTGTTGGTTTTCAATAATGTAGCTTCTTGGCAGTGATTATTCATTTCGACATTCTCCTGAGATCGTATTTCTGCTTGCTATTTGAAGCCATTTCTTGCACAGAATCATTTCAGAGCATCTTTCTAAGCTTGCTAGATTATTTACTGCCGAGATATACACGCAGAGGAGGGGGATAAGGACTCCTTCGGCAATTCCAATTCCTCCGATACTACTCTGAAAATTTCACATGGTTTCCCAATTTTTACTATTAATAGTTTTTGGATTGGCAAAGCGCAACTGTGTATATTCTCCTAAGATTATAATTTTGTGTAACGTGTTCAAGAAGAAGCTTTGAAATACAAAGAGTAAAATTTGCAGACCTAATGTTTCCTTCATCCAGATCCTCACCAACATCATTTCCAATTACAGACCGTGATTGATGGTCTTCAGAGGCTTTCATAGGCAATGTATCCCTCACATATAATTACAAAATATAGAATATTTCTTAGTTTCCAGTTTGATCAGACGAAGAAAGGGATGATTAAGAAAGGTGCTAAAATATAGATTCAAATAGTACAGTTTTCAGATGATTAGCAACAATGGCTACATCGTCTTTCACACTTGTAACCTATAGAGACTGTACTAACGATCTTTGTCATCGAAGCTGACTTAGATAACGTTGAGAGTAGGTTGGAAGATTTCGCATGAGTACCAATGTGCAGCAATGAGAATTGACAGATTTCTTTTTTTTTGAAAATCGAGCTATACATAAACGAACGTTAATTAGATATCATTACGAATGCAAGACGACTCGTTTTGATATTTTTAGTAGGTGATCTAAATAAAAAGTGGACTGTAATCCCCCAGATATCTGAAACCTTTTTAGTTTTTCTCAAAGGATGCTCGCCTTTCGATTGTTTTTTCCTAACCAATATCTAGGAAAACGCACAAATCCTATTCAATTTCAGCTAATTTCACCAAGAACTTTGTAATAAGTCGATTAAGTCACTGAAATTCTCTCTGTTGACCATCCCCAACTTGATACAAGTGATCTTGAGACATGCATGGTTCTGGGTAACTCGAAATTACAATCATTTATTCAGAAATAGTACTTAGTTTTTCACACAATTCAAGTATCCTTCGACAAGAAAGAAATATGCCTATTTAGGGATATTGATAGTGAATAGTAGGTTGTCGATATGATACGTTCAAAGTATACCTTATTGGAAAAATCATTCTTTTTCTTTCTCATCTTGAAGTACTAATGTATGCGAACAAAAGACAGAGTGCCAATGACTAAGGTGACCAAAGTTCAATTATCTCAAATTTTTCTGTGCAATTTTAAACAGTTACGAGAATTAGAAACTCAAGACCGTTTCGAGAAATGAATAGTAATTTAATTGATGGCCAAGATTTTTAATATTTATCAAAGAAATGAACCAGAAAGTATACTGGACCCATAAGCAACGCAGAATACTTTTTAAAGGGTAAGAGTCTCGAACTAAAATTTGATTTTCGTTAATCAGCAATGTTTTATTTGTACTTTATATATATACTTAATTTGATTAGTTCTCAATTGCTCTAAAAATACAAGAGATACTTACGTTAGTTCAATTATTTCTCCAATGGCATTACCAAAGAAGAAATTGCTTTTACATTTGACGTTTTTCATTGTTATTATTGATCTAATTATCTCATACATGTGAGCAACCGGATTATATTTTTATTTATGTTGTTTAAAATTCTCAATAGGTCCTATAATAACTACGATTACTTCACTCCTTTTCATAAGTGATCTGTATACGTTGAGAAAAAATAAAAGAATTTTCCAGAACCTTTTAAATTTCTAAAACCTTCTGTGTTTTACAGGGAACCTGATCCTATAAACTGTGGTTTGGTTGAAGCGAGAAAACACGATTCTTAAATTATTGTTCAAGCCATCTTTTAGGAACACGACTGCCGTGTAAAACACTGAATATTGTATTAGCCTGAAAGGTTCTCTAAATCTCCTTTTTTTCTTTTGAGAGTGCGAAATCGTAAAACAATTTTTCCCATAAAATTTAATTTCTACTGTTCTTTTTATAAATATTGAACTGGCTTGATTAAAAGACTAGAAAAAGAAACACAATTTAGTTGCCATCAAAAATAAATATAATCAATATTTCCTATCAGTATGAAAAACCTTTGACTATCTCAATAGCAGACTATGATAACAAAGTCAAAGCATATTTGATACTCGCGCGTGAACGTTCATGAATAATTATTTTCGAGAAAGGATATTATTTCTCAGTTCTTCGGCATTAATTTTAATTCAATTTTGGAATTAAGGGCGTAAAAAACCTGAAGTCTTGCCATTGGATATGGTATCATTTCGATATTATTTCGATTTAGGTTAGGATGCTCTATGTAGGATTTGGATTTAAATATGTATTTTGTATCTTATATTTGGGTCTGGTTTGGATTTGATTCGACTTTAGTACCTAGCATTTCGATTTACTATAAAATTAATGAAATAAGATATCATCGTCAAACATCTACTGAACTATGGAGGAAGAGTATTCAGTAGTATTTTTTTGTTTAACGCCAACAGCTTGCTATATGACATTCGGCTTTATCTTTTAACAATAATCAGATATATTTTGGCTATTCTATAAGGGTCACGGTGCGATAAAAATATTTATGCGAAGTTGTCTTGAAATCAAATCTGTGATCCAGGCCCAAATTACACCCAAACTTAAGCCTGTAAATCCAAGTTGTATTCAAGATTTCTTGCATACCCAGACATTGTCAGTGCATCAAAACGTTGTTAAATATGCCTGTATATGCCAAAACACTAAGATGCATTTTAAGCCATTTGCATGCATTTCAGGCTGGTTCAAACCATTCGAATGGATCGAAACGAGTTTTTCCTCCGTCAAATATATGAAACATCATCCCGATTTTCTTCCATCCTTTATCAGACTTATCGGATGTCAAAAATAGCACTATTAGCATCGAAAGTGGATCGAAAAAGCTGTTAGCTCAATCCCTTACGTGACTAAAAATGTGAAACACGATTTAACTGCTGCTGACAACCTCAGTCATCTTCGTTTCTTACACAGCCAGTAGAACTGCAATAAAGAAGCAGCTAATATATTTTCATCTGCAATTACTCACATATATTCACAAATCCTGTACGCACCAAAGGTCAGTGACGTTAAGTGATGCCCTTGGGGACTGTCTATCACTTTTGCTCCGCTCCTCAACCTTGTCAATAACAGCCTCTCGAGGGAGAATCACATGCCAGTAACGGTCTGCCATGGGGGCTCGGGGGTGCAAAATTTTTACCCTAAACACTTCAACACTCCTTTTAGTTCGTGTTTCAAAAAAGGGGAGCCACAGCACTGAATAGAAATAGAATGTGTAAAGTATCTGAAACGTACGTGAACAGATTCAACTGTTCATGTGTCGCCATTTGTTTCTTTTTTCGACGTTTACGCAAAGCTTAGATACACAGATAGCTCGTCAGTGGAGTAGTTTGATAGTGTTATGTCAGAAGTGTCCCCCTTCTATCATAAGACGGAACGAATGGTACATATTCCTTTCTAGTACAGTGGTTAATACGTCTGCCCGGAAAACAAGAGGTGCATGGTTCGATTCCATGCGAGAGGAGGTTACTCTCTTGTTCCGTTCTGTAGTCATACCATCACATTGCTGTTTCGGTGATATCAGATCAGAATGAGAATAAAAGAAATAAAGACATAAAAGATAGATAAAACTAAGCTCGTAAATCATTGAAATATTCAGCAATGATTTGCCAGTACCTTGAAAATAACTTTCGGTAAATAAAATTTGGATTTTATGGAACTTAAATGTAGTCCAATATACGTTCCAATATAAGGACTTCATTTGAGTAGTAATAAAAAGTGAATCATATTTTAAAACAATCGAGAATATACAGGAAACGTTTCAATCGTGTGTATTTCTCTCTAAAAATAATCAATAATTTGCGATTCATTTTTCGATTTAGTTTCTGCCGAATGATTCGAGAAATCTCTCATTACATAAAGTTCATAAAGATACAGTAGAATATGAAATTCATTTTCTTTAAAGAGTGTTCTTATCAATATAAGCAAAGAATTTAAAATTTTTGGAAAGCATTTTAATTGTATATTTGTTCTCCACCATTTTCCTACAGTCATTTTTTAAGAACAAGAAGTCAGAACGTGATTCATTGTAGCTTGTAAGTGATGGTACTTTTCGTTAAGGCTTCAGAATATTTACGGCTTCAAGCCTCAAGTGACTGAAATCTGCAGCATTAATCTCACTTTTTCTTTGGATGTGAAGAATCCAACGAACACAACAACTCTATGGAAAGCGAGCACTAAGCAGAGATTTTCTAGGACTGCAGGTCTTCTTCTGTACACCATATTTAGCGTTTTAACAATTACTTTAACATCCCGTCTTTCACAATTCAAAACCAAATAAATATTCGAAATCATCATCGAAAAGTTCATCAGATGAACTAAACAGTGTGTGCCAAAGATCGGATCTATTCTCTACACAAGACTTTTCTCCGAACTATTAGCAAGTAATCATTACATGTACTGATGTAGCTAGAATAAATTTAATGCGTTAGTAATACTCAAGATATATTGCTCTTTTTATATGTATGCTGGAGTTTTATTTTCGAAAATGATTTTCAACTCTCATCACCTTTGTTTTTATTAGAAATTCATGCCGACGGCACGCTTAATGAACTTTGAGTGGGAACACAAGTGAGTCTAATTGCAGTTCTGGGCTCGTGCTGATCTATCATACAACTAAAGACGAAGCAGTTCCCTGCATTAGGCAGATAGGTCTGGCGATTCTTAAGAGAAGCTTTGAAGTAAGGAGAATTTCAATAGAAACATAGTCATATCATGTAAATGTCGATTTCTCGAGCAAGACCATCCACCATTGTCTGTTTCTCTATCTATTGAACGAAAGAACAATTAGTGTCACTAATTTCATATGATAGAACCAAGAAAAAGATGCCGTTCATGAGAATAAAACACATACGTTCTGCTATTTATTCAGATCTCCTAACTAGTTAGACTAGAAGAACATCTTTTAGTGTTCGTTTAGCAATAGTGTGTGTCATCACTGACATTAACAAATGTGAGCAGTTTGTTGCCATGAAGAACTGTGTTGAAAGCTTCTATTCTGCCATGCATATCATTGTACATCGTTCAAATGTTCTTATTACGCTGTTCCATATTCTCACCTTCAGTGTATTATAGATAAGTTCAAAATTTTTTCGAAGAGATTTGGCTAACGAAGTATTTATTACAAGGACAGTGTTTAACGTCTCTTTGAGATTGAGATATTCGGTGATAATTACCAGTATAGGGAATGAAGTATCAAAGAATGCGTTTGAATACTTCAGGACAAGTCCGTCCACAATCGCTCACAACGATTTCACTGAAAAAGCAAATCATGCCTCCTCAGTGGGCGCTAATGGAGCGACTATTGTTCGATCAATTGAACAATGCTGCACTTGAATTTACAACGCGATATACACGTTCCGATGGAACCTTGATTTGGAGAAAGAATTGGCCTGGTATGGACGGATCGGATGATCCGTATGAAGGCTTTATGAATTTGACACTCCTCTATATGTTAGGGGGAAGTGAGGAATTGCACGGACTATCACGCAAAATATGGGAGGGCATCACCTGGCAATGGACGGAATATGGACAAATTCATCGCGAGTTTGACGCCTATTATGATTGGATGCATCACGGCGAGGGTTACCTGTTTTTTTATTTCCTTGGACTTGCTGGTCCTGCCACCATGAAGGATCGTCAACGAGCAAGGCGTTTTGCCGACATGTACATAGGAAAGGATGAGAATGCGCAGAATTATGACTCAAAACATAAATTGATACGATCACCAATCACTGGTAGTCGTGGGCCCCAATTTATGCTGACCGCTGAGGATTGGTGTACCCATCGTGGTATTCTGGACAACTACTTGGCACCATATGAAGATATCCCTGGTGTGAATTTTTCCAGTGGTAAATGCGCCTGGTCGAAGGATGAGGTGTATGCGAACATTATACGTTTGATGAATGAACGGATGACTCGCGGTGATGTGCCACTTAATCTAAATGCAACAGGACTGGTGACACATGCGTTTCTCTATTCTGGTGAAGAAACATATCGCAGTTGGGTATTAGAATATTTGAAGGCCTGGGAAGAGAGAACTCTTCAGAACGGTGGAATTATTCCGGACAACGTTGGACTAAACAACGCGATCGGACAGTATAATGAAGGCAAATGGTGGGGAGGTTATTATGGGTGGCGTTGGCCACATGGATTTATGACGATCATTGAGCCGGTAACAAACGCATGCATGAATGCTGTACTTCTAACGGGAGATATGAGTCTGCTCGGTTTGGCCCGAAATCAACTAGATGCAAACTGGGCATTGGGCAAGGAGCGTGAGGGCCAATGGTTAGTGCCGTTCAAGCACTTTGATGCAGGCTGGACGGATTATCGCAAGCCAGCACCAGTATATCCAATTTATCTATGGACGATCTCTATGGCTGATGAAGATTTGGAGCGTATAGAGCGCATTGCGAAAGATAATGATTGGAATGAAGTTATCATTCCGATAGTCTCTGGTAGAGATGCAAAGACAGGCAGAGATACAAAGCATTATATTGGCAACACACAATCATGGTTTCAATATATTCGTGGTCTCAATCCGGAGTATCCACAGCTTATACTGGATGCCAATTACCAACTGATTCAGCAGCAGCTGAAGCGAATGCGCTCGGAAGCAGGAAATCCACTGAATTGGACCGATCAATACAACGAAGATGATTTCTCCTGTATTCATGCCTGGCAGGAAATGTGCCCTGTATATATGGAAAGTCTTGTTCAACTTACTTTGGGTGGACCCATGCATATATCCCACGGAGGATTGCAACATGCTCGTGTGCGCTATTATGATGCTGATAGAAAACGCCCTGGACTTCCACAATCTGTTGCTGCATTGGTTAAAGAACTCAAGAATCATTCAGTCACTTTAGAACTTGTCAACGTGGACTTATTTGAAGATCGTAGAGTTATCATACAAGCAGGAACATTTGGAGAGCATCGATTCAACGAGGCGCACATATTGAACGAAACAGGGCAAACGATAGAAACTGCTCTCGTTAATCATAAGTGGCTGGAAGTGGAGCTTCTTGCAGGAGCAGGAGCGACACTGCAATTAACTATGGATCGATATGTACACTTGCCATCATATGACATGCCTTGGGTGAATCGGGAGAAAAACATGTATTTGAAAAGCAGAGACTTAGATTAAAAATTAATTAATTAACTTGACGATCAAATCGAAAACAGAACGGCAGTAGTAGTCTTAGGTGTAGATAAAATTTTTAGTCTCAGTCCTTGTTTTTTTTAGATTTCGATTAAGCCAAGTTCTGATTGAATTCTGTTTAATTGTGTGTTTCAATATATTGGTTAGTTTCATTTGCTACTTCAATATTAAAATCTGATTTGCAATTTATTTGGGACTTTGGATTCGTGTAAGACATTCATTAAATATCAAATGATGTCGACTTGGTTTTGCTTTCCCGTGGCAGCTATTTTCGAACAATATATCTCAATCATATCAAGAATAAAAGTTGATCTATAACGGAAATGAACGTTTCTGAGAGCAGGAACAAGTAACATTCTTCTTTAGTTGAAATTGTGATCAATCATTATTTTTATCGGTAGAAATTTTAACAATTTAAGTAAACGAAAATCAATAGCAGATTCAATCGTTCGTGAATGAGTTCGTGCATTAAGTATTCCAGCAATACCTTTCAATTGAAGGATTGATGATGAGACACTTTGTATAGGCATTGCCATTCAAAAATGCTTTTTTCAATCAACAAGTCTTTCACAACTCTTTTCATATGCAGATTCTTTGTCTAGTCTAAGTTAAATTAATGTTTCCTACTCAAAATTCGAGACTGTCAAGTTACACATTGACCTTTTTGTCTTCGACATTATCGAGCAACAATTTGAAGCCATCAGATCTATGGTTGAAAAGACCCTAATATGGTTTTCGTAAAACCGTTATGAACTTTAATCAAAATTACTGTAGTTGGAAACATGACGCTCAATCTAGTCCTAGACAATGCATCTATTCATTAATGTAAGTAACAAGGTTTAGTTTGAATTCGTGATCTTTCCCTCTATAGGACATCTCTGAAAATAGAACGAATGATCTCCTACATGATAAAGTGAAATTTGCCGCACCTATACGTCGATAACTTTTGTTTCGTAAACTTCAGCACGATTATGCATCACAATTCGAATATTTGGTATGCGACTTTGTCGTGTTCTGTCTACTGGCTATTCATTCACTTTTTTATTATATACACGCCGTCAAAATTATATAAGTAACAAGATTCAACATACGAAGCATACATTTTCGAAGATAGTTTCTTCTACAATAATTAGCGACGAGCTGTCAATCAAAAACATGCACATTTCTATCGATGACAGAGAGACGACTACTCTGAGTAGTATGGTGGAAATCCCGGAACATCACGGCGATATCGATCCAGAGATCTGTTATGCTTGATCTTCAGACCAGAATTGATTAAACAGGATTACATAAAAAAACTGTCCCAATATACTTTTACAGAAAAAAAATGAAAAATGGGCTGCATGATTGATTCGAAGGTGCTAGACGAATGCTTCGTGGGACAAGTCATTACAGAGAGAATCTGTTGTGGAGAGTTCGTCGCATTTTAATTATATTACTAGGATGTCTGTCATGCATCTTTTCTTGATTGATTGAAGTAAAACAAGATTTATTCATTGAATAAACTACCGGATTTCGAGACCTGTGTGATTCCATGAGGTTTCTACTACAAAATAAAAACATATTTTGTAATAATAACTACAAATACTTCAGTAACGGTAACTCCACAAATTAAGTAGAATCAAGAGCACTTTTTTCTTATAGCGCCATCTGCCTTAAAAAAAGCATTATATCAGTGCACTAGTTCAAAATAAATTTTCGTGGAGACAAACATGCTTATCTAGAGGAATGAGAGAAATATTGACAGTAAACACAGAGGCGGAGCAAAGAATCTATTTAAGTTATGAATTTATTTCTTTGGACTAAGGTGCAATTCATACTGGAGTGTAATATATTATCTATGAGTAAACATTACATCATTAACTATTGATAAATCTGATTAGCCATAGAAATTATCGTCCTCGTGTTTCAGCAGTCTTTTCTTATAGCATTATTTGTATCAGTTTTGAGCATCAGATCACAAAGGAACTACGTTTATTGACATACACAAATCCACGAATGTTCACTATGTATCAGTCAGCATACTTCTTGAGATATATTTTCAAATACTACTTGCTTATCTACGATGAATTAACCAGCTAAGACTAAACTTGTCAACACTAATATGTGTATAGTACCTATCTGGAAGTCATGAAATAATTGGGTACATTGAACTCTCACAAGAAGACAGAAACAGTCTCTATATATTAATGGTGAGTATCGCACCTGGTCCCTCTCCCATTGGACAATATTTTCAGTCAATCAGAATTAGGGACATTTTCTCTACTGTTTAATACACATTAGCAACATGAGGGTCGGAGAATTAGAATATGAAATTGGAATTTCAAAATTTGTTGTTGTAATTCTGGTAGGATTAAAAATGTGAAACACGGTGCAACTGTTGCTACTAATCCTCCAGACACTGTTTTGTTCAGCCTATATTGTGATATTGTCGTTCACAACTCTTTACTCATAGTTCTTTATAACAGCAATGAAGGTGTATTTCATCTATTCTAATGAGATCTTACTTACAAACGGTCATAAATTTTATATGAATAAAATCTCTTATAGTTAGTGATCCTCTGATGCCCGTCGATCACGTTCTTTGAAATCTATGGAGTCCGTCTGTTATGGTCGGGGATCACGTTTCTACACTATATACTTCAACAGTTCTTTCCGATCGTGTTTTACAAAATTTTTATTTTGAAATGCAAAATCAGACTTATGGAGAAAAATTAAATTTTATGGAAACAGTTAAAATTCTATGACACCAGCGATTAGTGTGATACTTTCCGATACACTTTTGCCTTTTAAACTATGCAGGCACTAGTTTCCGATTCGCCTATCATTTTTAATGCGAATCAATAAATCACAAGAGCAAGTATTCCCTCGATTGGGCTACTGCTATCACATCTAATCATCAGCCATGTTCAACTCTGTACTACGTGTTCGCAAATCCCCACACTTGGATCTATTCGCGTGCATGTCATAAAAGAATAGGAAAATAGTAAAAAAAACATAACCAGGAAAATAATTTTTCGAGAAGTTTTCTAAACAGTGTGTATAGAGTACATAAGCTCTCTCTGTATTCCATACGAGCACTCTAAGGATAGTAGATATTTTTATGAAATAAAAATGAAAATATTGAAGTTCTTCCTAAAAAGTGCAGCGTATACTTCATTCGATTTTGAACACATTCATTTCGTAGCTCTATACCATTACATTGACAACAAAAGTCGTGCGTTTTCTCCAGTGTCTCACTAGTTTCCCGAACATCATCCATGTGTGTTATCTTAAACTATATCTTCTAAATCAAGTATTGAAGTTGCAGATCATTTGATTTGTACTCTGTTGAAATAATTGAGTTTCCAACGACAGCTCATAAAATTCAGATGAAAAGAAATTTTTTCTTATAAATTAAAAATTAATGGAGTACTTTTTCTGTCTGAGAATATATCGAACGTCAGTATACAAATGGCGATCGATCTCCATCACCTCTGTAGTACAGCAATGAACAAAACTATTTCTATTACAGAATTTCAGGTACTATCAGTACTAAGATTAGTGAAAATGTTTTTATAAGCACGAAGATAAAAAATAGAGTTCAGAGCCTCAATTCTAACTTGATCACTTACGTACGTATATGAAATAGAAAATTATCATAAATGACTCAATTTTTGCATATAATACGCAAGAAACGTGAAATGGATTATTCATTAAAAAGTATGTTGTCTTTTATCAAATACTCGAGCGATTCGTGATGCTTACATATACGACAGAAGTTTAGGGCACAACTTCTAAACAACCTTGAACTACGTTTATTGATTTATCACTAAATTACAAGTAACGTTAGTTCGTGAGACTCGTTTGACTTTCGACTGAGTATTTAAACCTTTCGATGTTATAGGGTGTATATGAGTTGGTCATATTCTGCTTCACATTCACAGCCCCATTGTGAAAAAACCTCCTATATACTTGGCACTACTGAGATGATCCAACCTATAGTCATGTTAATACATCAGAACAGTTGCCGTGCCAATGACTGCTAGAGCACAAACTCATTTCACCTCGTAAAATCTAAAGTTAAGTCCGCCGAAAAGAATTTATTTTCTTAAAAATGCAATCCCTGTCTACAAAACTATAGCTGGAAATGTTCGACAATGAACTAAAATTTTTGATTCCTGAATTTGGTTCCATCCTTTGAACCCTTATAAACTATTGCTCTTTTCCCAAAAGACCCTATTTCAGATGGAAAATAAAGCTCAAAATTTGAAATTCTCACCTGAGATACAAATTTCTCGACTCCGATTATGTTTACTTTTTCGTTGTATATAAACCGTTGCATTTCTACTGCTGATATTTGACCTAGGGGTGTACCGAGTATTTCTCTGTTCTTACCCACTTTTCTTGAAGTTGCTCTCATGTTAAGGAATGTGGTACAACATTGATCAACATACCTGCTTGTAGAGCAAAATTTTTCCTACAAAATGAGATGTGGGCGAGATTGGTGTGACGTATGGATGACGTTTTATTTCAGTTTTATCAGAAGCCCTAAAGCCGAGACCGGGACTCTCGGTATCGCGGTCTCTGTTTAAGAGCTTTTCACAGTATTGAAATAAAACTTGAAGCATTAATCACATCAACCTCGTTCATCTCTCATTTTTTAGGGAAATGTTAGCTCTACAATATCAAGTAATTCAAGAACTTTGCCAACCCTGTGTTGTCAAAATTAAGAATTAATTTTACAAAAAAATGGAAAACCAAATTTTAAATCTCGGCGCATCCCTAATTTGACCTGCTACAAACAAAAAAGCTAGTATTTTTTTAATATGACATTCTTTGAAGTGGAGAGAAACAACTCGTTTCTGGTTCGTCCAGTTTCTGGCCAATGGAAGTTCAGATCGAAAAACCAATAAAGAATTCAAGGTCTTGATCATCGGTAACCTATCGCGATGTTTCATTAAAAGACCAAAAAGCCCAAAGCTAAGCTATAACCCCTCGTATATGTTTTTTTTGATCTTGACACAAAGATAAACACAAACGCATCTTATTTCAGATAACCCTTCCTAAAATCGAAAGGATTATATTAGAAAGCTAAAATGACTACCCTTGCAAGCAAAGAATTTTAGTGAAATGCATATTGTAGATAGGTTTTAGAAGTTGTCATGATATTATTTGCACAGATAACTGAAGACTAGAGTTAAGAAATGAACTAACATTAAATCCAAAAAATTTCTTTTTCTAGTTCTTAAAAAACTGTCTCGTTCATTGCCATTCATGCGAATACGCTTTGTTAGCAAGTGGTAACATCGAACTATTTTTGCTGATCTATATGCTTTTTTTCTATGTGGCATGCTTTTACACTAATTTTCACGGCTTAAAAACGTATAATAGCTGGGTGCGAGTTAACAAGAGATCTATGTCAAAATCTTGACAAGTTGTACGAAATTCAAATTCGAGCTGCCACTTGTCCTTACAACAGAAGCTGAGTGGCATTTTATTGTTGGAAGGGATTTATCCGAAACGATTGCTGAAAAAAATATTTCGGCGGATTCAATCGGAACATAATTATTTCGAGAGGAGGTTACACCGATCCCTAGCAGCAATCAATGCCATTACGAGAGAATAAAACCAACCGACTTTATAAAGATTACGAAGATCATTTGCATTGGGATTATATATTGCATAAAATTCTAATATTTGCCTGCTTAATATAACGCGAAGTTAATCTGCGATCCAGTTTTATAAACAATGAATGATTGAATTTAGCCACATGCCATTAAAAACGTTCCAGAAAATAACTTAACTGTGTTTTCTGAATCACGATAGATACCGTTAGGAGTCTAATACAATAGTTTTGACTACAATACAATTTTATATACGACGTATTCTACTGTTGTATTCGAGTGATGGTTTCATTTATGAGAAGAGAGATGGATTTTTCTTCCATTTCTATCTTTAATAGGAAAATTTAATCTTTCATAATCATTATTACTAGTGAAATTATTCATAGTCTTTATCTAAACTAAATGAATAGAGATAGTTTTGTGAGCTAATGCGTACTGTAGAATTTTTCTTGAATGAAACCGATCAACCATCAAAATTGACGCTGACATGACGGAATGAGGAAAAAAATACTTAGAAGATTTGCTATCGTTTAAATATCTTACAGGATGACTTTCTTCCTTCCAGTAGTTTTAGCAACCCAACATTTTCCTAATAAGCAATGTCATGTATACCTTAAGATAGACGAGGATCCTAGAAGGCGGATTGTTTGCATTTCATTACTTGAATTCCATTAAAAATACAAGAATATGTTTTATGTCGCAACAAAGTCCACAAGTCATTCGATACATGATTATATGTATACGAAACGGGTGTTAACAGCTTCTGTTGAATCAATTTTTGACTAGCATTATAATAGTTGAGCACTATATATGATGTAAAGATGTTGAGCAATGTAGCCATTTAGTCATTACGGCTTAATTCCATAGAAAATAAATATGAGTGTATGTTCTTTTATGATCAAATCATTGATAAACTACTCTTCATAAATGAATACACTTTGTAAAACGTTTTCAAGAAAATAAAGGAAAAATGGAACTGACGTGCATAGAAAAGGTGATTCCGTATCACTTTATTGATGATTCTATAGAGAGAAACGTGACAATGTTTTCACCAATAAACTCAAGCGAAATTTACTTAATTAGTAGCGTATTACGTAAAAAGTCATTGAGCTGTAAGTTGATCTGTATTTGTCTAGTATTTAGTCTAGATTTCACCATATGTTGATAAAGATTTAAAATTATTTTAAAAATAAACATTCAGTTCTATCTAATTTCATATGACAATTACTATTTGCCTTTTTTATAATGGTGATCTTAAGAATTATCATTCTAAAACTAGAAAGTGGGTGTAAGTTAACAAGCAGACAGATCCATTCGTATTTTGTAATGCTTTCTTTGCTCTGGTGAGCTATGAATAGGAGAACCTGGTTCAAATGGAAACATATATGAAACGACACAAGTTATTTTACTCATTATGAATCACAACATAATACATCGGTGAAAGAATTATGATGTCCGGAGACTTGTACTAGCTCGTATCGTCATGTATCAGTTTAGATCAAGTCAATGCATTGATATAATGATCCATATATATTATTTCCAAAAAACTTAGAAATCTACAATGCATGCATCGTTATCGAGCAGTTTAAACCGATGCACAAATACAAGCCAGTACGACTGCATAACTGCTAATTTAGCACTATACAGCAGAAGGAATAGAAAAAAGGTTGGGAATCATGTAATAACCGAGCAGCACCGGCTGCAGTTATATTTGCGTAGCTCTGATTAATATTAGTTCTTACGTATTTGGAAAAAAGTAGAGAATAATATTTAAGCATTACTAGAATATTTTAAAATGCGGATTAATAATTGACGAACAAGGATTTAAGTGAAAGTTCAAAGATTCTTTTGGGTTATTTTATAATTAAAGTGAATAAAAATGTTCTTCAATAGATTAAAGTTCCCATACATTCCTGTTCTTTTTTAGTCACAATCTTAGCATTAAGTATTATAAATTTTTATTTTCGATTGAATAAACAACAATGCATTTTGAGTATACAATGTATAGTTTGTTCGAATGGTACTACATTTTTAGCGTTTGATAATTTAGAAGTAGTGCCAAACGGTTATAACAGTTTCAATCGGAAAAATGCCAATGTTCAAACACAAACTCAAAATACAGGTGAATATTTTACTGGAACTGCCCATGTTCCATATGTGATATTCAGTCCTTATGGATATTCACTGACCATGAGTAGTTTTACCAATAAACTCTTTACTTTGTACTCAATTGAAGTAGCTGCAGCATAATTCGATCATGAACAGCTAACAGTGGCTCGATATGACTCAAGTCTAGTCATTGTAACAAGTACTTTTACACTGGAAGTGCTTACTCTGTTCTACACCGCGTTCAGTGAACACTCGAAACTAGAAGTGATTACATTTACAACATCAAGTAGGGCAGAAAATGTATTTATGACTGGATGTGGTACAAATTTTTGATTGGATGATATTTATTTCTGTCTACATGCTTTTGAAGAGCAACTATCATCATTTAACTTTTTTCTATCTTTGATTTCGAAGATTTTTGAATCTTAAAGCGAGTTTTGATATAAGATTCCCTGTTTTTCTTTTGCTGATTTCATTTGTATATAATATGTAGTACCGTGACTGATTCATTTAAAAAAATTATTTCATCTGGTACTTAACATCAAATAGAAAGTTCACTAAAGTATTCGATAAAACACACGTATCCAAGTACTGTATGTGATAAGTGCAACAAAACACTTCGATCCAAAAACAAAATAATTAATCAATAGACTATTGATCTAATGGAATAGTAATGAAAGTTTCGAAATTTGATGACGCATACCGTTTTTTACTTTTAACTAGATGATTGTATTATAATAAGTAGAGTTTTGCTCTTTAATTCATAGTGATCCCATTTCTTTTACGAAAGAACTCGGCTGTAATTCTTATCAAAAATTATCAACCATTATAATATGAACATTTTCCAACATTTATCATCGCTTCCTATCGTTAAAAGTTTTGCCAGCACAACCACTGTGAAGTTAATATTGGGAACTCACATAACCTCTGTAGCTGCCCCCTTCTATTCAGTATACAAAATATGAAATCAAGAATTTTTTTCGTCTCTGCTTGACAAACATTTCATAGTTTATTTTTATTGTTGCTAATCGCTGATCAGTTGTCATATTGGTTATTATTTGTTCTTAATTTGTCACTATAATTATTGAATGCAGTGAAGCACATTGAAGCATAGACTATTGCATATATCTAATATATAGTCCTACACAAACAAAAATATAATAAGACTGAAGCTTCATAAAAGCATGTAATGATGAGCAAATGGAATCGGAACGCTCTTAATCGTGGAATGAAGATTTCCTTATTCATATGCTTCAAAAGTAAAATTAATGCGTCTAAGCTAACGTCTAATCATAAACAAAGCAATCTTTTCACATTTTGATTTTTTATTTTTAAAAATACGTCTTTTACAAAAATTTTCCATCGAATATATTGCATTTTGCTCGATATTCTTGCAACGCACTAAAACATTCATTATCTACACTTTATTAATTAAAATAGCAGTGCCAAACAAAAGGGTTTTATTTTATTGGGCTCTTGAGAAATTCTGTGTAACCATTGATTTGGAAATACTTGGATAATAGGCGCTACGTTTCTTGCACGTCAGTAATTTTAGTAGTAGCTTCTTGTGCCAAAAATATGCCGATTACTCATATGGTTGGTTGTTGGATGCAGATGACGCGTGGGTGTTGTTTGAGTGAACCAGAACATCACAGATTTTACCGACATATATCAGGTTTTATAGAAAACACAGTTATTTTTTCTTTAAAGTGGGTTAAACAAACCTACATTAAATATTAAAATCTCCTTATAAAAAGAATAAGCCGTGGTGAGTTTCAGATAAGCGTAGACAATTTGCTCTATTTGATGATGTAGAAATGGCAAAATCGACGACTTTGCCCATCGAAATTGAATTCTTTTTTTAGCGAGTGGGAAGCAGTGGGGGGCATTGTTAGTAGTAGAATAAAGAATCGACTACGAATCAAAGCACTTTTCTAGCCTGAAGCAACCCATGAAAAACGATCACAACATTGGCATCATTACCACATCGTAATTTGAAAATATCGATTAGATATTCTATCTGTTTTTAACTTTGTAAAGCCTTTTCATGTATTTAACGATGACATTAAAAAACTTTGTCCTTCGGCGACTGATAAAAACATCTGCTACTAATTTCAAAGGATTTCTTTTTCTAGTATTACTTCAGCAGGATCTAATTTCATCGTTGAAGAAAATATAATTGAATTTGGATCCTTTCATTCCTGTGTATTGTCAAAACCTTCTCAGTTTTCTATCATTCGTAATACCACTTATAAAAGAAGACATTCTGATTGTTGCCTTCATTTCTTTTCGGATCCGATTATTAGTGCTTTTAAGCAAGAATAATTGATCATACAGCGTACAAGATGATAAACCAGTCGCCGATGCTTATTTTCGTTGCCAGTTGGATAACTGTAGTTCTTCTTGGACAAATTAATGGTGAGCAAACTTGAAATGCAGTTTTTCTTTTGTAGCTGATTCTATTGAGTTTATTGGGAAGATAGTAGAAGAAGCAACAACAGGAGCGACTGATTGTACACAAGAGGCACAATTCGTGCCATATTCGAGCATTAGATCAACAATATTCTTGATTGTTCCAGATCTCCGTGGTTGATATACATAGCGATGTTACATTCTTCCGGCGAAAATAAAGCGTACTTCTATTTTTCCTCCTAGTATTTTCCTCGTAATATTATAATTAGGTCTCATTTTTGAGATCTCAAACATACGGATCAGTGGATGGAGCGTGCAGAGCTGTGCATAAGCGTTTTCCATGATAGACGAGTATAGAGTTCACGCTGGGGAGCATACAAGGGGGAAACATGATACTTTTGTACTTTAAAGTGCAGTAAAGTACGGTAAAGTACCTTAAAGTATCTTGAAGTACGGTAAAGTACGTTAAAGTATATTAAAGTATCTTAAAGTACCTCAAAGTACATTAAAGTATCTTAAAGTATCTTAAAGTACGTTAAAGTATCTCAAAGTATCTTAAAGTATCTTAAAGTACGTTAAAGTATCTCAAAGTATCTTAAAGTACCTTAAAGTACCTTAAAGTATCTCAAAGTACCTTAAAGTATCTTAAAGTACGTTAAAGTATCTTAAAGTATCTCAAAGTATCTCAAAGTATCTTAAAGTATCTTAAAGTACGGTAAAGTATCTCAAAGTATGATGAAGTATCTTAAAGTACGTAAAGTATGAAAT
The DNA here is from genome assembly GCA_900239685.1 of Rotaria macrura. NCBI lineage: Eukaryota > Metazoa > Rotifera > Eurotatoria > Philodinida > Philodinidae > Rotaria > Rotaria macrura. The sequence goes on along the minus strand of OENT01002015.1, from coordinate 8,753 downwards.
ATCATGTTTCCCCCTTGGGAGCATATGAAACTGAATTTCGTATCGTATGAAAACCTATAAAAAATTAAATTTAGGAATATACTTTGAGATTCCTAGGAAGATATTGGGCTATGAAATGACGAAGAATTTTAAAACTTCATGAGTAAATTCTAAGATTATCGTGGTGGATGAACAACATAAAAGAGTTCTCAGGAAATTGACGATCGGCAGAGAAAAGAAAATTAATTACTTCTTCAGTTATTGCAAGATCGAGGGCAGTATGGAAACAGTTCTACGAATCGATTTCTTTGCTAGAGCACAAAATCCTAATGTTAATAGTTACTATTTATTATTACTTTGCTGAGGCTTGTTTAGATTAGCACATAATTTAATTAAGAAACAAAATTTTCAGAAAGCAACGAACAATTTTATGTAATTGAGGGCACCGACAAGCAAATGATACTTCTTCAGTTACTCGTATTGACATTGGTAGAGTCTAAGATGCAATTAGATCGTTAGAGAAGGAGAAGTTATACAACAGATTTTTGAAGAATACATTTGAAATCCACTATTCGTTTTCTTCTACTTCCATATGAGACACTATTACAGTTTCTAAAAGAATACTTCTTATTTTTAAATAAGTTCTTCATTGTAGATTGAGTAAGAAAGAATGTAGTCGCAATATAAAATAGGAAACTAAAGAACGCACTGATATGGAAAACAGCAAATAATCTAGATGTATATACTATTCAGTCATGGAGATACAGAATTCGAAGAAGAGTCTTGTCGCAATATAAAAACCCCATTATATTAAATCTTCTATAATAGTACAATGAAAGAAACCTGATAGCATTCTTCTTGATAGTTAACATCAGCTACTTTAAATCGTGACCCTCATTCGTGAGTAAATTCCGAATCTTAAAAATTTTCAACTCAACAGTATGGATGCAAATAATTGGTTAGTGTTTATTTATTTTTGACTTCCTTGATTTGTGAGACATGTCTGAAAACTTGTAGAGTTAGTTTCTACTTTTGGCGCTATCAACTAGTCTATGTTCATTAAGTTTCTTTGTCGCTTACTTCGAGCAACATATTCAAATAGCATGTACTTCCATGAACCTTAGGCTTCATCCAACCAGCACAAAGTATGAGGTGCAAATCGCATTGAATGAAATTTGCCACGGTATATTTTCTCATTGCAAAGTGGGCACTTCTCCAAATTGAACTAGAAAATTATAAAACAACGAAACATGCAGATTCTAGAAATGAAACCACTATTTATAATAATATATGCGACTAGGTGCTAGACATCAAATTTAGACTACATTGCGATTACCTATTCTGGTCCTTTCTAAGCCAAAAATGTCTTTCACTGGTCTGATCCGATATGAATGCGCCTCGTAATATTTATTTCTTTTACAAAACGATCGTATGTGATCAAGCTTCCCAAACACTACAAACTTTTATATAAAGATTGTGAAACTTTACTATTCCATTGATCACAAACTGGACAGGCGGAGAAATGCTAACGATTTTTAAGACAGTATCACAATCAGATTGAATACTTTATTGCAACAAAATACTAATAAATGTTGGTAGACATTACAACCGTTTGAAGACAAAAAATTTCCAACACGAGCTTTCAAAACAAAATAGGCATTGATCAATTTCACAGAGTGAAATCGTTTATGTTCTAAGAAACGTGACCTATTTCAGTAGATAGTTAAGCCATATTTCTTGATGCTTCTGATGACCTAGTCAGTCTTATGTGTACATGTGTGGAATGCAACTCTAATGAATAAAGTTTGTTCTTACGAATTGGTTATGTGAAAATTTCGAAAAATTTATAGAATTGAACTTCTTGATTCTTATCATATAAGAGAACTGAAATCCACGTGAGAAGCTTTAAAGAAAAATCGGAATACAACTTATTACTTTTTGAGTGCATCTTGATTAAAATGGCGTTATTTTATTGCGATTGCGATTTCACTTTTCAGTTTCAAAGGTTAATTTCGATTGATTTCAGTCATCTCGATTTAGAGTCATCGTTGCAGACTAGTCGAGTACAGCTATTTACTAAAAGTCAATTAAGGAAGACTGAAATAAATAAAAATCTATAACTTGAAATTAAAAAAGCAAGAATTCTGTTATATTTAAATAGTTTGACTTGAATTGAATTTTCAGCTAGACAAAAAGTCATTAAGAATCAGTTGCTTCTATGATTCGATGTAACACTTCCTGCTCGAAGACAGGAATAAATTATGGACCTTCAAAACCAATAATTGCATCAGGCGGTTAGGCATACCTTCCTCTGTTGGCGAGACCCACTCAGTCCGGAGGGAAACATCTATTTTGACCAGAGTGAGCGGGTGATGATAGTCGAGGCGTAATTGATGCTCAACGACTGATAGTGATACCGATTTTCTAACAGACAAAGATACAGTAGAACTATTTAGAAATCTCGACTCTAAAAATCAATCTAATTAATTATTGTACTATTTCTCCACTGTAGCCCAAGTTAATACATGTCCCATACAATGCGTAAATTCACTGGGTGGAACGTCCTGCATTGCTAAAGCATCGATGTGCAATGGAGTTCGGTAAGTTTATTTTTCGTTTGCAAGAAAACCCAATGTCTTCTTTTCTTCAAAAGTGATTGCATTGATGCAAGTGATGAAGATCCAAACTATTGTGGTAAGATGGACTATTTAGATTTCCAACTTTCCTCATCCCCATTACGTGAGAAACGTAGGTGTCAGTTGCAGTTCGAACGAAATCCGCTGTTTGAATTCAACTGGTGGCCGAATATGTGTGTCTAAACTATCGATGTGCAATGGAACTCGGTAATTCCCATCACCATGAAATGCGAAATATAATTTCTGTATTTTTGAAAGGGATTGTCCTGATGGAAGCGATGAAGATTTACGCTATTGCAGTAAGAATAAATTTGAACTGGTTTTCGATTTTCCCATGATTTTTTCTAATGAAACCTAGAAAAAAGTTGTGCTTCGAGCGAAATCGGTTGCTTGAGTCCCACTGGTGGTCTATTATGTATAGCAAAAACATCCATGTGTAATGGTGTTCGGTAATCTTATCTTTGTGTTAGTACTTTAACTGATAATTTCTTTCCAAAAAGGGACTGCGCCGATGGAAGTGACGAAGATCCGAAGTATTGTGGTAAGACTGAAAACTTATTTATCTATTCTTCCTCACAGCGGTGCCTTTGGGATCTAAGTTATTAATTGTCAACCGGGTGAAATTCGATGCGTGAATCCGGGCGTTGGGCGAGCATGCGTATCTAGAGCATTCGTATGTGACAAATTCAAGTGAGTTTCATTTCAATTAAAATATTTGAACCAATTTGTTTATATCTAAAAGTGACTGTGCTGACGGAAGTGATGAAGATCCAAAATTTTGCGGTAAGATTGAATTCTCATCTTCGCAAAATATTTCTCAGTGGCTCATTCGAAAATGCAGTCGCCAATTGTAATGCCGACGAAGTACGATGTGTAAATCCGAACAGTGGACGTTTATGCGTAGCTAAAACATCGGTGTGCAACGGCATCCGGTAAGCTGATTTGTGTTTCATGATTTGGATTGGCTTTTATTTGCTACCTAAAGTGATTGTGCTGATGGAAGTGATGAAGATCCAGCACATTGTGGTGAGATTCAGCAATTTTTTTCTAAACATTATCCATAACTACCATGAGCACCTATAGCTACAACATGCGCTGCGGGTGAGATACTATGTGTGAATCCGGGCGTTGGACGAAAATGTTTACCGCGCACATCGATGTGCGACAACATTCGGTAATTATATATGTTTGATGAACTATTACAATGTCTATATTTTTGAAAGACACTGCTCTGATGGAAGCGATGAAGATCCAAAGTATTGTGGTGAGATTGTATTTACACTTCTATTTAACCTTTTGAGCAATTTTTCATTCTAAAACTTAGCCACTGGCTGCCTTTCGACCTCAGTGCGATGTGTGAATCCAGGTCTTGGACCAACATGTGTGCCTAAAACATCAATTTGCAATGGCATTCAGTAATGACATCTTTGTATTAATATGTAAACAAAGTTGTATCTTTCTAAAAGGGATTGTGCTGATGGAAGCGATGAAAATGGAAACTACTGCCGTGAGATTCGATATTATTTTCTGGCGCTATATTTCTAGAATTGTTTTTTTTGTATCGATAATCTAGCGGCAAACTGTAACGCGGGTCAAATTAGATGTTTCAATTCCGTTGGAGGCTTGGCATGTGTATCCAAATCTTCAATGTGTAATGGCGTTCGGTAAATTCATCTTCGTCTTAGCATTTAAGCTGATTGATTTCTTTCCAAAAAGGGACTGTGCCGATGGAAGTGATGAAGATCCAAAGTATTGTGGTAAGATTGACTACTTATTTTTCTGCATTTTCTCACAATAGCTCTTTCTGGAGCTTAGTTGTTAGTTGTAATGCTGGAGACGTTCGATGCGTGAATCCGGGTGCTGGAAACTTGTGTGTGTCGAGATCATCGATGTGTGACGGAACTCGGTACTTTCATTTCTCTTTCACAAGTAAAAGTTATGGCTCATCTTTTTCTACAGGGATTGTGCTGATGGAAGTGACGAAGATCCAAGATATTGTGGTGAGATTCAACAATTACTGTATTTTAACATAGAGAACATGTTTATCTGGTAAAATTAGTTTCCGTTTGTAACGCTGGTGAAGTTCGATGCGTTAATGCCAGCACTGGTCGAGCATGTGTGCCTAAGTCATGGGTGTGTGATGGAACTAGGTAATGCCCATTGCGATGTAGTAGTCAAAATAATTATTGTGTTTTTTGAAAGGGACTGTGCCGATGGAAGTGATGAAAATTCATATTTTTGCAGTAAGAACAATTTTTTTACTTCGTCTTGAGTCATTTTCAATGTCTTTTGGTGCGACTGAATAGCTAGCTGTAGTGCGGCTGAAATCCGATGTGTGAATCCTGGTATTGGAAAAGTCTGTGTGGCGAAAACATTGATGTGCAACGGTGTTCAGTAATTAATTATTAGTTTAATTATTTCAACTCTTCACAGTGTTTTCTAATAGGGACTGTGCTGATGGAAGTGATGAAGATCCGAGACATTGTGGTAAGATTAAATTTGCATTTTCTGCATAAGTTCTCAATAACCACTCTGTCAATAATCTAGCTCCACTCTGTAGGTCGGGTGAGGTTCAATGTGTGAATCCCGGCAATGGACCATTATGCATACCTAACGGGTTTATGTGCAATGGGATAAGGTAAACTACAGTAAAAAACCCTTCATCAGCTAATTTCGCCACATCTTTCCAGAGACTGTTGGGATGGAAGTGATGAAAGTGTCAGCTATTGCAGTAAGTAAAATAATTCTGTTACTCAACATCTGTAGCTCTATTTACTGAAGATTTACCATTGATGACGACAATAACCACCACAAGTTTTCCATTGACGACTATAACGAGTGAGTGTTCATATAATTTATGCTGTTTTGTGTTTGTACTGAATTGACGTGATGAACTCGTTATGGCATTTTTTAGTCGTTTCTCTCGTTGATGAATTTGTTTTACATATTCTACGAGAAATGCGTTTCATGTACGCTCAGATAATATCGTTACGTTGTATTTTTTTGCATTTGAAGTTACAATGTGTTGTTTATATGTTCATCTTTCTTTACTCGAGTGTAGCTGGCGAAAACACACCATCAATACTAATTAAGAAAAACTAATTGCCGACAAAATGTTCGTAGTATACATGATAATCAGTAATTCAAAGAGTTTCAACATTTTTGTATATGATTGTAAATTATACAAAATAGTAAAATTTGTCATGCCAGTTAGGCGTGTACAATAGTGGCTATAGTTTCTGTTTTTCGTAACAATACGAAGTGTGTTCCGAAGCAGCGTATTAACCTAACAGTTTCCAGTCTCCACTGGCGAGATGAAATAGGATAGTAAGCCATAAATTTCTCACGATACTTTTCTCATTCAATTTTATTGAAGAGACACATGATTGTATTAATCCAACTATAATAGTTTTATAATCGTTCTAATTATGTACTGAAGTTCAACAATTATTTTGCCATTATTTTTAGTGTGTTCTCCCAATCCATGTTGGAATGGTGGAGTGTGTGTTCCAGTCAGTAATAATTTGGATTACTACTGTGTTTGCCCTTCAAACCTCATGTTGACTGGCAAGAATTGTGATCTGATGATGTCAACAACAATGCCAAGTTAGTTAAATTTCTTTTTCTAAGACTCTCTATTCGATTCATCCATCCTTATTTTTATAGCAGTATCACCGTGTTCATCTAATCCATGTATGAATTCCGGAGTATGTAGTGTGAATCAGTTTTCAAACACCTTTCAATGTACATGTTCTAATTACTACTACGGAAGCCGATGCGAATGTATATATGTGTGGTAGCCGTTTAGATCCTTATGAAGATATTTTTGTGATTTTTTTAGATGTGAACCAATGTCTTACGAACTCTCCTTGTCGAAATGGTGGTACATGTGTGCCGGGAGCCGATAATGCATTCACATGCCAATGTCCATTTTCATACAGCGGAACATTTTGTGACCAGAGCACGGTTCCGACAAGTACATTAATTTGAACTAGTTTATTTAAATATTTACATGAAACAATTTACTTTTCTCCAAGATATTTGTGCCTCGATGCCATGCACCAATGGTGGAACCTGTTTAAGTCTTAACAGTAATCAACAATACATGTGTCAATGTGCCGCCGGATTTTCTGGACCAACCTGCAGTATGAAAGAGATTTCTTTACAACCTAGAGATTTTTCAGTTACACCGATCTAATTTTGATCTATTTCAAAAGTCGAGATGCTTGCCACAAATATATACCTCTCCACTATTCTTTGTTTTATTCGAAAATGCTGACTTGCAACAATGACATACCTGAAATAGGTGACCGACTGATTTCACGTTTTCTTCTGTATGGGAAAAACACTTGCGAAACTTCAGAAATCCTTTCACACGAAACCCGAATGAGTTCGAACATTGTTTTCATCTTTCCAAAGAATCGTTTGTGAATTTCCTACGAGATGAAATTCTTAATGAAAGAAGATCACTGAAGAGTGATCAAGAACAACATGTGATTCCGTGGAA
>OENT01002014.1:0-30033 GCA_900239685.1 Rotaria macrura | reverse complement strand
TAAAAGGACTTAAAGTAGTTTGAAGTGATTCAAAGTACTCAAAGTAGCTTAAAGTAGCGTAAAGTAGCGTAAAGTAGCGTAAAGTAGTTCAAAGTAGCTTAAAGTACTTTAAAGTAGCCAAAGTTACTTCAAGTACAAGAGTCCGCCGTTTCCCCCTTGGGATATTATTAAGCATGTTGTGGTAAAAATTCTGTCTAACCCAGTTTGCTATAGAACATCCAAATGCGTTGAAGATTTGGATTTGGTATTGTTCGACGAAGGCCCTTCAAAGTAGTAATGTACTAATTCCTAGAGTATAGTATTAAAAATGACAATTTTTCCTTATTTTAAGAATCTAATTTTCTGTAAATTTTGTATCTCAGCCATGATCATTTTTTTCGCTTTCTCTAAAACTGAAGTCGTGATTCATGAAACATAAAACGATTGTTTCATAATCTATCTGAAACTTTCTAAAAATTCACATTCTTAATATTTTTTTCTACCAACTTCTGTCAAGGGCAGCCAAGATTTAGATCTATTTTCTGTGTTTGACAAAATTTCAGAATACACTTAAAAAGAGCACTCGAAACTGAACATAATTGATATGAAGAATCGTTGGGAGCTCGAGTTATCTCAATAGGGGAAAAATCTAAACCGCGTCTTCGAAATTCACTGAATCGGTCGGTATTGGTTTATCCATGCTTACAAAAATACATATTCAGTATTACGATGTCTCGGACTCCAAGCAATTCTTCATATAAATTATTTTTAGTTTCGAGTGCTCTTTCTAAATCTATTCTGAAATTTTGTCGAGTACAGAATACAGGTATAAAACTTAGTTGAGCTTGACAAAAGTTGGAAGAAAAATATTTAGTGTGAATCTTCCGTCAGTTGCAGAACAATTCTGAAGCAATCGTTTTATGTTTCATGAATTCTGACTTCAGTTTCAGATAAAGCGAAAAAAATGATCATGGCTGAGACACAACATCTACAGAAAATTAGATTCTTAAAATATAGAAAAATTGTCATCTTTAATGCCATACTCTAGGAATTAGTGCATTCCTACTTTGAATGTAGAAAAAAAATCAAAAATTAATTGTGATCCGGGTATCGTTTCCTTGAACTTCTCGTGAAATTTTTCTTAAGGAATTTATTAGACATACCGGCTACTTGACGCTAGTTATTTTTCGTAAAACTTTATAAAAGCTCGGTATTTCATCAAAGTAGCTTTCCCTCAAGGAGAAATTGGTTAGAGGAATTTTGAGAAACCGATTACAGATTGTGATTTCGTAGTCTCGATTACTTTTGTTCAAACCTCCTCAAAAATCTATTTCCTCACATAGTACCATTTTCTTACTGAGAAAGTGAAATACCAAGTTATTTCGTTATCCGTTAGTTCATAACTGATATCGTAAGTTTAGGCGTTGTATCCTAGTTTTTCAATGACAGAAATACACGGTTATTGGATAAGAACATCTTTTCCACGGATAGTTATCACTAATTAGACAATATATCGTTAAAAATTTGGATACAGATTTTCCTACTGCTCGAAGGTTCCATCAGTACCTTAATAAGAGCACATTTTATTATACCTGCTGATTATAGAGCTTCTAATGAGTTCATGACATTTGGATATCAATAAAAAGATTAACTGAACACTATGTAAAAGTAATAGAAAACGGATTGTTGTCAATCGAATTGCATAAGCGTATTTAAAAATATATTAAAGTACGGTGAAATATCTTAAAGTATCTCAAAGTATCTCAAAGTATCTTAAAGTATGATGAAGTATCTTAAAGTACGTAAAGTATGAATTATCATGTTTCCCCCTTGGTCCTGAGGCAGAACTTTTGAAGGTTTTGTAGAACTGAAGATTCGTTTTTCAAGCCTTTGCAGGCAAGTGGATACTTATTCAAATCAACCGAACCTTTTTCTTGGGTTTGGTAGAAAATCTATTTTTTAGATTGTATCTCGACTTAATACCGCCAATACGTATTATTCAAAGTTTTTGTTCTCGTTAATATGGTCACACAAGTAACGCTCGTCTGTATCCAGTGAAAAATGACAGATTGCAATTGGATTTTTGTGCAAGATTATCACAATTATAATCAATTGAATTCTTCAAATGAACCATAACTTTGATTTTAATCAAGAATAATTAATAATTTTACGGATTATAATTGATTAAAATCCAAATTATCATCAATTTGAAGATTTCAATGGATTATAATTTTGATTTTATTACACAGAAATCCGATTGCAATCTGTCATTTTTCACTGGGTAAGTCTCGATTGTGCCTCGACTGGATATTAGGCTTTCCACTATCATATACTGCTTTGCAGTTGTCAACAAAGATAGTATTCAATGTCTGAGAAAGTATGCATGGGAGCCTGGATATTGATTTTCCCATAAGCACCGTTGTGGTCGATCACATATACGTTTGCGTGATATATTTTGTTGTAAATTAGTGTAATCCAAATGCTATTCATACAATAATGTTCAACGAAAACAGAAATGAACAGTGATAAGGCAGAAGTATTTGCATGTCCAGACAAAAGAAATTATATTCAAATTAGAGGGCGAATCAGCAAAAAAAGCACACCGCAAGACATCAACGTAGAAACGCATAATACACCTTGGAAACTACTCAAATTCAGCATAGTTAAGAGCACACCAAAAGACAAAGTTATTCGCTGGCATTCGCTAATAATATACAAGTTCAGTGGACTTCTAGATTAGAATAAATCATACTTGAGCAGATCTATAGTTAGAATACGGTCATTGAGCTAGGCTCTTACTCAAAGTAATCATCGGAGAAGAGAGATGATTTTCGTCTACCTTCATATACTAGAGTTGTAGGTTATGAGGCTGAACGGAATTTTCTATGAAACTGGTCTATTTTTAAAGAATGTAAATAGGATTTTACTAGGCTTTTAGATTAAAAATAGGGTTTCAAGTCTTCAAAAGAGTCCTTTAGATCTTTCTTATTAGCGAAGTAGTTTTGAAAAGAAATATGACGTTTGAAATCAGCACAATCACCGATGTTTACCTATGAGGACTTATGGCAGAATGGCGATAGAGTATGGTTCAATATCTAAGGGAGACTCGTGTGTGAAAAATTGAACTATGATGAAATTATAAATTGACTCTCAAAAACCATCAGAGCTCAACGCTGAGTTTGACTCTTATAAAATAAACTCAGATGTTTTGGACAATCGATTCATTGCTGGAAAACATTTTCTTTACCAATTTTTTTACAATATAGCTGCCTTTAATTCTCTCACCGATCGAAATCTACGTTTGTTATTCCCTTTCATGAGAAAAACCAAAAATATTATCAGAAACAGCTAGAATTCATTACATGATAGTGAGAAAACTAACACCTATCAGTGGCAATCATTGGTAATCAAAATAATCAGACGCTCAGCTCGCGTACTTCGGCGATAGGCTTAAGTTTGTGAGAAATCAATTTCAGACACCTAATGTGAGCAATCGATAAAGAGGAGACAAGTAGTCTGAGCGGGACAGATTTCATGGCTTACCAAGCAACCTCCATTTTTACTAAAATTTTTACGATCGGGGCATAGTTATTGTCCCTATTTATTCATGCTCCTTACCATTTTGCTATTTTTGTGAACTGGATTCTCTTGATAGAAAAAAATGAAGCCAAGAATTTCGAAGAGATGATAAGAGATTCGGATTTATTGACCCCGCGAATTTCTGTCAAGTGTAACAAGAGAAACGCTATTTTCGAAAAATAGCATAGTCTTCATTGAGAAAATCGAGTTAGAGTAGTTTGACTCGCACTCATAACTATAACTTTGATTTCTAGTCTAATTCTAAATATGGGCAAATTCAGCACCAAAGGGCGCTGAGAAGGTTTTATGTTGTCGAGCAGGGGCTGAGGAAGTACAGAGGTGCTGAAGTTTGCTAGCCTGCACTTTCCCCCTTGTTTTAGCCCAAACTACTATTAACATTCAAAAGTAACATCGACACCACCATTCATATCACCTCATAAAAATAACAGCATCTGAACGCCAGTAACAGCGAAAACAGCAAGACGACCACACGTATACTTGCAACACATGCTTTATAATTTTGCAATAATAGATTAATGCCTCATAGTAGGATATGGTTGTACCTCTCAGGTGGGTAAAAATGAGACGTCTATTCGTGCCTAAAGCCTCTCCAAAATATCCTGGAACATGATAAATCTGCAGCCAAAGATTTCGATCTTTGAAAAAGTAATACTGTCTATGTATTTCTACTTCTTTTCTACAAAATATTCCACGGCAGAAACAGCACACTCCAGTCCCATGGAGTCCCACGGAGCCACTCAGAGTCTGAAGTCCCGAAGTTGCTGTTTCCCCCTTGAAAAATTCACAGTCAGGAATTCGCATCATTCATTTCTATCAATTTTTAACTCTATTTCACTATGCGATAAGAAATGTTTGATTCATTTCATTAAGTCAGTATCTGAATATTGATTGATCTTACTTTCCTCTGATAATAAAACTATCATGATGTGCATATTTCCGAAGAATCCCTTCTTTGGAAAGTATGACGAAGTCTTATATATTCTTATATCATTTTCTACTTTTTTCATTCTTCTCTGCTTGTATGCATTATCAGATACGTTTCGACTGACTGTAATAAAAGGTGGCACTAGTATTAAAAACACGACTGCATCCTATCATTTATTATCCACGATCAAAGATAACAATCATGAGTTCTCCTTATATTACCGTCATTCAACAACGGCTCGAAATTCCTCACATCCCTACATAAGTGGTGATACGTTTCGAGCGTTCTCTGATTATATATATGATGAGACAAGACAAGACCACTTGAATACAGTTCAATACGGTCAAGTTATTTTTTTGAAAACTGATCTGCTTCTGAGATTCTTCACTTCAGTCTTCAAATACATACGAGAACCCTTCGTACTTATTACACACAATAGTGATAGACCTGCACCATGTAAATTTAAAAAGTATTTGTCGAACTCCAAGATCCTGTTTTGGTATGCATCGAATCCAAGTATTAAAAATCATCCAAAATTATGTCCTATCCCTATTGGATTAGCTAATGCGAAATGGCCACATGGAGATTTAGCTCAAATAGCATACGCTTTGAGAAATCATCGTAAAAATTGGTCTCATAGAACAACCTTACTTTATGCTAATTTTGCAATAATAACAAACAAAGCTCAACGAAAAAAAGCTATCAGGCATGCATCAAAAATAAAAAGTGCACAAGTAGTTAAACAGTCAGTAACATTTGAAACTTACTTAGAACAAATAGGCAATGCGAAATTTGTTTTATCCCCGCCTGGTAATGGACTAGATTGTCATAGAACATGGGAAGCACTTTTAATGGGAGCTGTACCAATTGTTCTGACATCAACACTTGATCCATTATTTTCAAAAACAAGAACGGTTATAATACGCGACTGGTCACATTTAACGGAAAGGTTTTTATTATCGATGAATTTTTCTTTAAATGACCATGTTTTACCTGATGTCTTACTAGCTAGACATTGGCGTGAAGTGATTTTCAAACATCGAAATCATCATCTACAAATCCCGTTGTAGAGTACTTATAACTGCTGTGTTTTGGAATTCAACAAATATATCAACACCGAAAATAACAATTGAATCCTTATTTAAACTTAATGCCGAAGAGCACTATTACGTAGAATTGTAATGAGATAAAAGTTAAATGTACTAGAGCAGCAATACTCTTGCATTCTATGCTATTAATGCGCAACATAGTGGATATTACAAACGTTTGAGTCTAAAATTTCATTGGTTGTGAATGCAAGGATAGGTGTTGTTATTCTTTCCGTTATGAGTGTGAATTGAAATTTGGCTTCAGAGTTGTGTCCTTGTTGTTGAAGAGTTATTACTTGCTGTTGATTGAAGATGATTTGCCTTGTGTGGCTGTAGTTTTGAGCATGTACGCGTAGTTTAAGTCACTCAACTCCTTTCCGAATCTCTCCTATTCCACCCATAAACTGTAAATCGGTTTCTCCTGGAATAACAGACCATGGAAGATACACTTTGGATCAAGGGGGAAATAACTGACTTTGATGACTTTTTTGACTTCAAAGTCATCAAGATCATTTAGATCATTTAGATCATTAAAGTCATCAAAAAGTCAAGAAATTTTAAGAAAGTGTGTTGATTATTATTCATTGCAAGTCGATTAGAATATCAACATACAGTGTTACGTTTGGAAGATAGCAAGAAAAGCAATAAGCACATATAGGATATCACTAATTTTTGATGATTGTCAAGCGAAAAGATTGTTCTATTCGTTCCAAACGAGCAATATCTTCATCAATTAATGTTAATGCAAAGAAAAAACATTAAAACAAACTTTATATACATCTACGCAAATCTATTTATATGGATATATGGGCAAAATCAGGCAAACTAGTACATTCTTTCCTTTCGTTTGACTATGTTTCTCTCCATGGGTTATTTTTTTCGATGAATTCTTTTAGCATAGATCTATGTAAAAATGTTAGCTATTTAATCTGACAATTAATTCAAATGAATTAGTTAATCAATTAATTAGTTAAAAAAAATTAGTGAATCTCTCTCTAACCATATGAGAGAAATATCTAAAACCTTCAGAATAGACTGTTTGATATAAGCGGCACACATGATAAAATTTTCATCGAATCAGACTCCAATTTATTCCTCAAGAAAAAAATAATATTTAGAGACCCTTCCAACTGCTGAAATAAAAGTTTTGGTCTTATTATTATCTAGTGAATCTGAGCAAAATATTGTACCGTTCGAAGTCGATTTCGAACTTCTCATTCGAATGTAGGAGATCTTTTTCGGCTGTGCATTAGTATTCTGCCACGTCGCTAAAGCAACAAAACCTCAATTTATTTAAAAATCTAAACATATTCAGGAAAAACGTTTGATAGATATTTTGTAGCTTCAAGAGTCATCTGCAACATATACTATTTAGTTTTCGAAAGTAATGTTTCAATTCATAGAGTTTTGAAACTGAACTGCTTAAAGTGGAATTTGATGTCCTTTTTAGAGTAACGCCACTAAAAAATGATTTCGTCCACATAGAGCTTATTTCCGTTTTGTATATTTAATTTGAAGATACTTATCGTTGACATTTATAGTGCTTCTATTTCTTCATTGTTGGATAATTTCTTAGATTTTTCAAATCTTTTTTCGACCGGGCGTCATATGATTGTGGATCGACAGACTTTATTGTTACTTTATTTCGATGACGTGATGTAGAATCAGAAACTATCGAGGTGAAGTATATTCAAAAAGATCACGCTGATTCCTTACTAAGAACGACACATCGTCGGGGGGAGAGCAATAGGATAGTTATAATTTTGAAAATGTTGGACGATTTTATGATTGGTCTGGTCATTTTTCACCTTATAGGTTAAGTAGAGAATAATCAACGAATACAATACATGAATGGATAGTTTGGTAGAACATTTCTTTCTATATTCTATTGAGCATTTCTTTCTAGTGTTCAAAATCGGCTCTTAAATATATTTTTAAATTCAAATAATTCTGCCAATTTTTCATTGCCTCTTGACGAAGAGCGTCCTACTACTAATCGCTATCGAAAAGAATCTCTCGCACAATTAGAAAGTAAGTTTCCTGGCGTTGATAACTGTTCTTTTAAACATAAATATAATTCAGCCTATTAAGAGCACAGAACAAATTTCTAGTCCGATAATTCTTTCGGCATACCGCACTAATAGCAAAATATACATCACTAAATATTATAAATCGATGGATATAGATGTTTGCTGGATTTTTAGCAAAAGGTATTCGGATAATCTGTTTTTCAACGGATGCGATGCAAAATATTTAAAAGCCTGTTAGCGTCAGTGTTGGATCACACTAACGCAAAACGATGATTAAGACGCGCCTTCTAGTCTAATTGGCTTAGGGCAACTGCCCGGATAGCAGGAGGTGCGGGTTCGATTCCCGCGAAGGTCACTTTTTCATCGTTCTGTCACATAACATCGGTGACACTGCTTGTCTCTTTCGTTCTATACATATGAAGAGCTAACAAAGCCATGAAACTTGTCTCAGTTCTTTTTGGCTTCATTACCTAACATTTAAATCAGCGATAGACCTCGTACCTATGAAGTATCTCTAGTGGTTCATTGACACTAGTTTTTCATTTGAAAACAACTGTGAATTCTCTGCCTTCAAGAACCCATTCATACCTGTGCAAAATTTAGTAATCGTTTGCTTTCAATTACAACTAAAATAATCACCAATAATCAAAATATGTCGCTAGATATTTTATCAAAAATGATAGCTAGTAGGAACAACCTAAAAAAAGTGTCTTGGTAAAGTCAGAAATCTCTCGATGACAAACAAAATGTTACATCTTGCGAATAATATCTAATTCATTAACTACTCGTTTATATTTAATACCCATTCGTTCTGTAATAATAGCACATATTGATAGAGCAACTATTATAAATGAGCAAATTTATTGCGTTTGGTTCACAGTTTTTCTATTCCGTATCTGGGGGCGTGACTTCTGGCAAAGGAAGAATGTATATCTGATGAAATGTTTTAATGATCATCAAATGACAATCTTCTCAATCTATTGGAAAATTAGGTCAAAGAGTTTTTTATCACAAACACGTCGTTTCAATGGATCAACATTAGTGCATGTTAATTAACATACCTCATTCTTCTAGTAGTAGAAGCGAGTTTACCCATTGAATCTCTTCAAATCTTTGTGTTTAATTCTAAAACATGTAAAAGCGAATTTCGTTCTTCTAGAGTCATGCCGGAGGCGTTATCACCTACTGCTAACTTTTCCACGTTTCACTTTTTTTGTCATGTTCAAAAACTATAGACAGTGAATCGCATTAAAAGCGAAAGTGAGATCAATATTTCTATGGTGAAGAGACCACCTCTACGTTTTCCTTAACATCATAAACAACTTTAGTAGGGCACTTGCATTTTCAACTTCATCAATGCCATCAGAATTGACGAAAGCTGCAATCGGACGAAGATGTTTCTCTGTTTTCGATGATGCTTTCAAATTACTCGGTACAATTGATGTACACAATTCCTTAAAGAAAAAAAGATTCATACGTTTCAGAATCTGAATAATTTTGTTTTGAATATAATGAATGCGATATCAAAAACAGTTGATAAGTCTAGTCTCATAGATATATCGCCAGATTCTGAATCTGAATCCGACGATAAATTAACATTTGACAGCTTAGTGGATCTAAAATATGTAGGACGTGATAGGGAGGATGAATCAGATATTTATAGAGCCAATGATGTAAAGGAAAATTCTTTGCATGGCATGCGAATAGTGGAGTAGAATTCTCAAGTAACAATTAAACTTAAAGTAAGATCGATGACGAGAAATAATAATGACTTTTAAGTTTTCAGATCATTTAAGTCACTTAGATCACTTAGATCATTTAGATCATTAAAGTCATGAAGTCAGTTGTTTCCCCCTTGCTCTGGATTCATTACAGAGCACAGAATACAACTATCCATGAACATGTTCAAATAACACATCACGCAATCTCATTATTAGTGTTCTTTTGTTTCAGTTCTTTACAAACAAACAAGAAATCCTCTGGGAATATACTGAAAGAAACTTCAAGACGACTAATTTTTACAAGGGGGAACAAACTGATTTCAATTCATGAAATCACGTTGAAATCATTTGCAATCATTTAAAATCACGGGGAATCACTAGAAACCATAGTTGTTGTATTTTTATGAACATCATAGAAATTCGCTAGTAAATAGCAGAGAAAGCAAGATTATCAACTGCTAGTATGGCTTTAACCGAATTCTCAGCAACGAGTGTAATAAATAAAAAATAAATTCTGTGGCCTTTCTTCTTTATCAGCAATTTAGTGTAGTTTTAAATCAACATCCATCATTCTATCAGTAGTACCAAACCTAAATTTGAATTATTCGAAACTTTTATCAACTATTGAATTATGAAGTGTTCCTTATCAGTAGAGTGGATCGAGGCTAAGAATTTTAGGACCCGAACCTGAACCCTAAAGGGTAACTACTCTTTTAACCGGACCTGATTATCGATAAGCGATGATGCTCGAATCTGAATCTCAACCATACTGCTACAGGTCTTAATGGCGCATTCTAACCGAATTTAGCTGCTATTCAGAAAATTTGACATACGTCTTTTCTTTTCGACAAGTAGTGCACTATAAAGGGTTAAATAATCAGCACGGTAAATGGATCAAACTTTCTGTTGCAATCTATATCGAGCCAGTGAAATTTGTTTCATGCGACTTGGACCCAGAACCGTTTAAAAGATTACTATCCTATCCGAACCCATTGGACCCTACATGTCAGTTCTCGTGTGTTGAAATTTTCAATAGTTGAGGTTCACATAACTGAATGTCTTAATATTTGGTATCCAATTATTGTTTAACTGACTAGTTGACTTAAAAGTTGGGGTTTGACTTATATGATTTTTCTACTAGTCCCCTTAGCAACAAATAATATTTCTAATGATTCCTTGTATTATTAGTAAATCCTCAATGAAATACTAATTTCGTTTAAAATTTTCACTATGTGCTCATCTTAATTAAAATGTTAATCGTTATAAAGTCTGCTCAAACGGATGAAACGTTAATAGGTAAACTCATTCTACTAAGTACTTGAAAAGTTATCGTGTTTTCAGTATTTCGTAGAAATGCGAGTCGTAAGAATCAACTATATTAGGGAGATGTAAGTTTTACTGAAGAAAAATCTCATTCACTAGCATCTCTTATAAAAATTTTAGCTACCTAGCTAGTTCCTGTGGCTCTAAAAGCTTTCTTCCATGATGCCATTTGAGTTGAATGATGTGATTTCACAAGAGACCCATCTAAACTAAAATCATCTTCATAGAAGTTCAGTCGTCAATGTTTGAAACCAGTTGCTTAGTGTTGCAAAGCCACGAAAGGCTCGATATTTCAAGTTATGCTATGCTGCACAGAGTTATCCTTCCATTTACTCGATTCGCTAAGATCTACTTTTATGAACCCGGAAAGCAAAAGACGGGTTCAAAGACTAGTCGAATTTCTAGTCATGACGGAGCAACCTGTCTCGTATTTCTCAAAATCGACTGGAATACGACTACAGTCTGCAATAATTAGAGTCTACATTTCACGTCATATGCATTTCACAGACAAGCGTCACTCTGTTGAATATGCCTAGTCTTTTCTCAAAACAGAGCAGGCATGTTATAGTGTGCTGTCCCCCGTCCAAAAATGTGCTAAACCTAAAAAAATCAGAGCACCCACAGTTTTGTATGTCATCAGTGGTAGCTGTATGTGCAGGCTGAGTCCGGACTAGTCTAAATGATACGAATTATACGGGTGAACATTGGGTTGGAACATGCGTTTAATATATCACTTAGCCAGAGTTGAGCCAATTGAACTATATGATCGAGTTAACAATGTCTACATATCTGTAGTCATTGAAAGATGCTATTTAATAGAATTGTATTCATAGTTGCAATTGTTAATATGAAAAAAGAATTACTTTCGCAGAATGAGAATTACTCAGGCCAAATAAAATAAAGTTTAATTTTAAATATTTTTTCTTTTTTTTTCTGCGAGGGAAGGGTAATTTTTCCAGGTTGCTGTGAAAAATGCATGGAATTGATTTGCATTAAAAATAACTCATTGTTGTTAAATTGAAAAATAAATTAAAAACAGCTTTAAATTAATAGATATAATTTTTTCGATAACAGTCCAAGTTTATTTTTGATTTCAATTTTCGCAATCGAAGTTTAAAGATAAATTGAATTTCTTTGGTTCAGTTTATCATTATTAAAATCCATGTTATCAGGAATTCAGTTTAAGATACAATTGTAGTTGATACAAAACATTTCAAGTTTTATAAATAAATTTTTTGAATTAATTTTATGCATATTAATTTATTTTCGATGATAAAGGTTGATAAATGTCGTTTAGAACTAAATATTGTATTCCGTAATTTAATCCTAATTGTTTTTCGCTCCAATATACTCGAGCATTTTTAGTGTAAAAAAAGGCAAATTCGTTTCTATTTGTAGACTGATTTTAGTTATAGTAAAAATAAACTCTGATAAAAGTTTACATGCATGCTCAAATTCGATTTTATAATTGTTGCTAATTTTCATTAGCATTATGTGAAAGACCACGTTTAACCATCAGTCATAAAGAGAAAAAACTATTTCCTAATAAACTACATGATTTCATGTAGTGGACTTGAACAGATGTAAATATCAAGGCGTGGCATATTTTTACACCATAAACTTTAATTTATCTTCTCAATAATTGTGAGTGTTGACCCTTACTTGAAACTTATGACGGTGTGATTAATACTCCAGCACCTACTTCATATCCTAAATGCTCTTTATTATGCATTAATCATACTAACCAAGTATAAAGATACTGAAAAACCATCCTTGAATTGCATGCTGTTTAGTCTAGTTTCATAGCGAGCAGCCGAAATGAGGACTTCCAATAATTAAACTAAGAGAAATGGATCTTTTAAAAATTCTAGGCTAGTTTACACTAAAGTTGACAGTGCTTTCTGGCAAATGGGGTCTTAATAACAATCATGCAAGATACTATAGACTAGCCAGCATCATTATTAGAAAGTATTTCAAACTAGTCAAGACTTTTTCCAACTAGTTTTAATTATACGTCATATCAACCACGGTCATGCTGTCTTTTAGGTGACCAACACCGACAGTAGTCTTTGGCTAGAATCTGATTGGTCGTCCGAATACCAGCCAGGTATCAAACACCGTCGAGCCGAATGTTCGAGTCCATCTTTCTTCACCCTTTTCTCCTTCTTCTAATCTGCAGAATAGTCAAGGTTTAGCAAGGAGACGAAACAGAGTGGACATGATGAGTATTACGAATTTTTCGACTAGTCTAGACGTGGTTGCAAGACATTTTGTCTACAGCAACCCGTCTTGATGGGTAAGCGAGATGTTTCGGATTAGACCTCACAGGTAGTATTGACGCTTCAGACTAGTCATGTTGAGCGTGCTTCCTAAGTTTTTTTGCCTGGGATTTTGCGAGAAAAAAGGGTATCGGGTAAAAAATATGGTGCTTTCTGAAAGCGCAGATCACAGGCTATTTCCAAATACGTTTATCTCAATTTCGACCGTTCTGACCAAAAGTGACGTTTTTGGAAGATGGAGGGGGCTTAATCACGAAAAACCAATTATAATCTCATTTTTCGACCGTTATATGCATGGGCTATGTATTATAAACTAAGTAAAATAACTCAGCTGTGCATTTCAGTTGGAAAGATGATCATCAATGAATGTTTTCGTTCTAAACCTGTTTCGAATCAAGGACCCTCTAAGACTAAGAAAATTTTAAAGTTGGAGAAATTGTTCTTGTATGTTGCCTTACTTCGGCTTTACTTTTCTCTAATAAAATGACTTTGATCAGATTATGATCCATGCTCACACAGCAGTGGATGAATTGAGGATGGGCGACTATCCGGATAACAACAGCTATAGTTTGTCTCATTCAAATAGTGCAATCTGTTACTTTCACTTAAAATGAAGGGTGAGCCAGGAAGCGTTTTCAGTCGTTGGAAAGCACTACGCATCCGATTCAGCTGTTTTCCACCATGCAAAAAGATGAAGGCTTTGTGACAATGCATTTGACATGTTCTGTTATTCTCTTCGTATAATTGTAGTTGATCAACAAATGGATCGATCTGGCAGAGTGTATGATTAGCTTTTGACTGCCATAGAAGAATATTCAAACCCGTCTCATCGAAATTCGAACCAATGAAGTATCCACTCCTCATCAGAGATAAAGCATGTTGGAAAAATGGGTAGGCTCTATAGTTCCATGAAAATTGAGCATGGATGTAGGGTGTAGTTAGACTAGCTAGATTGAGATGAAATTTCCGGAGAAGGTGGATATAATTCAAAGGGTCATCCGGGTGACGAGGAGCTAAAGGCAAAGGATATGGCCAACGGTGGATAAGATCGAAGAGAACATCTACATTCCAATTGACAACACTATCTGCTTCTAGTTGTACACCAAAGTCAACTTGACTATCAATTATCTCATAAATCTTGCAGAAGTATATTGATTGACCGCAATCTTTTCTAGATAAACGTCGTTTGATTAGACGAGGGTATTTCCGTGTGTCAATTGAGAGATCGACATCGATGCCGTAGGCAATGACAGGTCGGGTTGAAAAATGATGAACAGAGTCAAGTAAATTATTCAAAAGAGCAAGGTATTCATGTTTGTTGTCGCTGAAGACAACGAACGCTTCACTCGGTGTACTATTCAAGAATGACCCAGAAACGAGAGGCATAGGTAAAGTTGACATGTGACTCAATCCAAAGAAAGACTCGCGGACTAACCGTGTTCGCTCAAATCTCTCGATATGCGCTGAGTCTGCCATCTGGTTGTGGATAACATAGAGGAATAGTGTAAATATAATTCCACATGAAAACAGAATCTTATGACGGTAGTGTCGTGATTCCATAGTGATCTCTAATGAAAAACATACAGGAAATTGTTAGTAGATGCCCCAGGATTTACCTATTACGAGTTTTTGAAGGTTTGAATTAAAGCCAAATGATAGAATGTAAGGCCAAACGAGAAGTTCAAATTCCATGAAGGAAAGTTATGAGTTTGGTTTTACTGTGATTACCATTCGCTTTCAAAAGATGGTTATTTGAACTCCTCTCCAGATGCTGAAGATTCCCAGCAAAATACATGATTATACTAGAAAGTATTAAGTGTAACTTACCATTTGGGTTTTGTATAATATAATCCTTAACCACAAATATACCGGGACGCCGAATATTAGCAATAAAGTTTTCACTAAACAAGAAATCAGTAATGATATAGCTGTTTTCACGTTATGAATGACGCTGAAAAAGGATTTCGAAACTGTACAGACTTCATAAAAAGTAGGCATTTTTCGGTTGAAAGATACGTATCAGTTCTCTATTAGTTGGCAGAGAAGCGGCAATCAGATATGGTTATAAAAGCTATTTATTACAGCCCTATTGGGGCTCTAATATGGAACTCAAATATCTTCTTTAGCTTGATAGCATTAACAGAAAATACAGAAAATGTAAAATCACGAATTTTTTTATCGTTGTTTTCTGATGCACGGCGTATTATTCGTTTTGATTTCTGTATTACGCTCTTTATTTTTTAGTTATTTACCATTTTTCTTATTAAAAGCGTGGAAATAAGCAATAAAAAGGACTTTATTATGTTACGATGATATACTGCTGATTGTTTAGTTGAGGAGTCCTTTAAATTTACTTTAATAGTAAATAAGTAAATCAATTATTTAATGCTTAATTTGGTAAAGTAAATAAGGTATTTACTGTTGATTTCAATACATAAGCTCTTTTTCAACTTTATGTTGAATTGTATCAAATGAAAATTATTTAAACTTTACTTTACTTATTGTGAAACATAACCTGAAAAGAATGTGAAGTGCTTAACGTAGAAATTTTGCAGCCCCATCTTCCCACAGGCTGTTAGGGAAAAATTAACTAATTAATTAATTAACGGAAAATCTCACAAATATGTAACTAGTAAATCACTATTTAGCCGTCACAGACCACTACAGACAGGGTTCCAGGGTGTCACTGACAATTACAGAAAAGGTGCCAGGGTATCCCAGACAGTTACAGACAGGATTCTAGGGTGTCATAGGTCGTTACAGACGGAGCATCCTGGACGTCACAGACTGTTACTGACAGCCTCCGGTGACCATCACACACTGTTTCAGACATCTCCAATGCGCTATCACAGGTGATTTATAACCATGATGAAATTAAAATATAGATGAAATCTTCTCTTGTTGAAATGCTATACTGCATAGTATGTGATGTTCACGAAATAAGCACCAGTCCATGCAGAAATGACCGTTTTAATGAGTTTAGCGAAAATGGGTCTATTGTGTTTCACATTTTTATCTCGCAGGGATTGCGCTAACAGCTTTTTACTTTGTGAAAAGTGTAAAGTAAATGTGACACCCCTATTATTTCAGTTTGTAAGTGTGATCGTCTGTAATATTGGGTTTCTGTAATAGGTGGTATGTCTGCGAGTAAGGGCTTAATAGGAAGGGAGAGGAGGGGAGGGGAGCATAAAAGGCCTTACAGGTAAACTTCCACTGACTAGTTTCTTCAAAAATATAAATTCCCTAGATTGTTCCGTAGATTGTAAGACTACAGTCAAGATACCGTAATTCGCCTGTTTCTGTCCGTAACACTTGGTAAAAACGGCCAGCTCAGTGACAATGAATGGTAATTTTTATGCTACAAATGATTATTCTGGTGGTACAAATGGTCATTTCTGTGACACAACTGGCAATTCCACTGGTAAAAATGCCCCTTTCTCGGGCACAACCGGGCTATTACAGTGACATAAATGACCGCTCCAGCGGCACAAATGACCGTTTTCTAGGCACGAAGATCATATTTGTGTCATAACTGACGACTTTGATGTCACATATTATGGACGAGTCCACGGAAGGCTCACAGGAAGCAATCTCTTCTTATAACAGAGTAACTCAAAGGAGCTGGTGGGGTTCCTATGAGCAACTTTAATTTCTTAATGATTTAATTTCACAACCACGTGATACCTTAGCTAGGTGGGCCAGCCAACCTGTTGCCCGTTTCAGAGATATTTAGGCCCCCATGACGAGATTTTTCAACACTGTAGTCTATGGGCTTGGAAGCTAAGAACTACACTGTAAAAAAAAGCGGACACTAATATACCCTTTAAGGGTTTATGAAAATGCAACGTATAATAAACCCTTTTTCCGTTTATGAAATTTTTCATAAACCCTTTAGGGTTTTTTAAACATGATAATAAACCCTTGAAGGGTTTATGAAAAATTTCATAAACGGAAAAAGGGTTTATTATACGTTACATTTTCATAAACCCTTAAAGGGTATATTAATGTGCCCTTTTTTTACAGAGTAGACCGCGCCTTTTCCAATCGAAGTCGTGGCTCGAGAGTTGTTTCACACATGTCTTTTGCGTTGATTTTGGATACGTTTCTTTCGTGAAGTATTTTGGAAATTTTTCATTTTTGTCTCACCGATACTCCACTTTCACTTAATGGCTCTCTACCTTCCTCGTGTCTCCTGAAGCTTTTCTTCCATCTCTTCGAAAATTTCAGGATCTATGATAGAAACAGCGGACTTGGTCTTCTCTTCAAATGTTTGCATGTGTGAGTTCCTCATGCCGATGGTTCAATGAATCGATTTTCGACTCATCTTACTTGTACTATGGCGTACACCAAATTGAAAGTTGTTAGTTAATTCGAACTCAATACAGACATCTGCAGAGTGTCAGTATGGGTTGGATTATGGTCTTTGTGATGACTAAGGATGGTACTGTACATTTATTTTATTAATAAATAAAACGATTTACTATTTACCTTCGTAAAAGTAGACAAACTAATTCCCTTGGCAAACATAAATAAAACCGTTATTGAGACTGTGCAGCTCACACTCTTACGATGCGCTCATAAACATATGCATTCATATCAGTATCAGATTTTCACCACGGATGCACTTGGAAAAATAGGTCTGGCCCAGAACCTGTGTCCAATGAAAGAACCTTTTTGCTTTCACATGAAAATATCGAGCGTCTTTTTTTTTCCTAAGAAATTATAGAATCCCTTTTAAATTGGGCAGATTTGTACGAAATCGAAAAGCATCTTTCCTAGGGCACATGTTCTGTAGAAAACCTATTGTCTTTATTAAAAGAAACTGGTTCAAATAAGCTACTTCATTGAAATTGTAGCACACATTTTAATTTATCTGGACGGAAAGGATGCGATCTGCGTATAGCTCTTCATATTTCAAAACACCTGGATGGTAGCTTTAACGATCTAATAGGGATACATGTATATAAGTTTGAGTTGACTCAGCGAAGGTTACCAAGCATTCAGTCACTTTGTAGTCGAGACTGCATGTCTTATGCAGATCAAGATAAACTATGAATGCCCTTCAAATAGTTCAAGTGAACAGTCTACTACTATGGAGATTCTGCACTTTCATAGTTTCTTTAATACATGATGTAGCTGCCCTCCCCTCCTAAATATTCGAAAACATTAGTTTCAACTTGTAACTTAAAATCTTGCATAGAGATAGATCATAACGGGAATTTTTTGTTAAGAATGTTTCAGAATTTGTTCTCTTCCTACTCTGAGACGAAAATATTACAACACAGTTATTTTAAGCAAGTCATATGCGCCAGTAGATTTAATGCTTTTATTTTACGATGGAAGGGAGTCTAATCATCTGAAACTTGTACAATAGAAAATTCTAATGACGATGAATGGCTATGGAAAATTTCAAGTCAAAATCTGAAAGCAAGAATTGCTCGCATACTTCAAGAAGAAACATCAACAAAATAGTCACGGTAAAGATCACGTGTGGCCGTGATCGTGGCAGTGACTAGATTTGAAAAAGTCTTCGTGACTGAGATAGTGACCGAGACCAAGTAGTTTTTGGTTGTTAGCTCTAGTCGAACATCTTGTAAGGAAGATCTTGAAATCTTGGAACCGGTAAGCAAGATCTTATCAAGATCTTGAAAAGATAATTTGTATGTATATATCTTGATTGTACCAGATATATCTTTACCTAAGATCTTGACAAGATCATGGACAAGATACCGGTTACTATTATCTTCTCACAAGATCTTGACTAAAACCTAAAGCGACACCATTCGTATATTTAGATGATGACTAGTAGTCATTCACCGTTCTGTTATGCATATGCATTTGTATATAAACAACATGATAGACCGTAGAAAACATTCATTTTCAAAATAGTTTTTTCAGTACTATTTCTCGATTATTAATTATTCGAGAACATGCTGATCTCGATCAATGATTGGGAGAGGATTGCCCTGAAGTGGTCTCACGGAGATTCAGCCAACGCAAAGCTAGTCAAGTCCCAAGATCTGACTTACTGGAATTGTTTTGGAGAGAATAGATAAATTGAAAATAATTAAAAAAATATCATAAGACGTTTTTACAGAAAAACTAAAAAATGCCCTGCATGATAGGTTCGAACTATGTTTTCAGAATGTGACGTATATGGTGTCGCCAATCGCGACATGTGCAACACGTTTTATGTTGGTACATATCCAAGATATTATGGGTTCGCACCTAAGATCTTACATATATGTGCCCAAGATCCTACACGTCTGTACCCAAGATCTGTAATAAGATCTTGGTACAAGATAATACGTTTATCTTGCACCTAAATTTTCATGATCTGTTAACTTATCTGTACCCAAGAT
This sequence comes from Rotaria macrura, assembly GCA_900239685.1. Taxonomy (NCBI): domain Eukaryota; kingdom Metazoa; phylum Rotifera; class Eurotatoria; order Philodinida; family Philodinidae; genus Rotaria; species Rotaria macrura. The sequence goes on along the minus strand of OENT01002014.1, from coordinate 10,726 downwards.
CTTGGCCAAGATCTTACTTACAAGATGTTCGACTACGGGGATACCTTCAACTTAAAGTGCCTGTGTAAATAGCTACAACATAAAAATCCCAAGTGCTTATTGAATTTTCACTGAAAAATAAGTGATAACTGTTGTGTACTATTTAATGCTTAGTATTTATCCTTAATTTTAATTGAAAACATAAAAAGGACAACACATTCATTCTAGTGGTGTAACCAGTGATCGGCAGATGGGGCTCAGCCCTATCTGGGGGATTTTAAACCCCAGCACGTTTACTTTGAAGATACTGAGCTTGTAAATAAAAATAGACGATATTGAATTGAGTATAGTGGACTATTGGACCAAGTGGCGAAGAAATAGCTGCTGTAAAAGCAGAAAGCGTGTACTTTACGTAAAGCCGTGACTAAAATGGAGAAATGGAAAAAATAGACACACTTTTGTATGTATATATATGTATATATCCTGCATTACTTTTCGACCCATAATACGATTCAAAGACAAATTGGTCTTTTCTTAGAGATGTTTATTCTCTAGAAGAAATGAAACAACGCACCAATGTAAACCTCCATCACCCGTTGTGCATCATATAAATCATTTCTGCTTCGTAAAGCTCATTTATTCCAGAATTTCGAGCTAGACTAGAGAAATAGTCCTCTGAATTTCTGCTTATATTCGAACATATTTCTATTGATTTATCTTTCTCTCTGCCAGATTTTTCCTTGCAAGTATAGAAGTGGTTTATTTTTTTAGAGTAAAATGTATTGCAACCTAATGATTTCTACTAAAAATGTAATTCTGCTTGTCTTTTTATCTTAAATGATTTCTAGTAATTAGAATGGAAACGATTTCTCAATTTCTTGACATACGGTTCAGCTCTCATGATATTTATATTCTCAAAAATGAAAACAATTCCATCTTTCTTCTCATCATCTTGAGTCTAGCGGTCGAAGCCCACCACCCTTAAATTTTTGGTTACACCCCTAGTTCAATTAGTACAGAATATGCAAATGAGCATTGGATTGTACACTAGATCGTCAGGTAATGACTTTTTATGATAACTTAACCTATTGATAAGAATTAAACACCGACCAGAATCATGAAGATGACATGAATTTTCACAAACCAATGCAGTATTAGGAAAAATCGAGGATATTTATAATCTTAACCAGATGTTGTTACTTAGTTCAATATTATCAGTGCCATGGATTGAGTTGTCCCTAATGATTCATGATTGATGAATCATGAGGAATTCATCTTTCACTCATTCCTATGGTTGGGACCATGATCGTGGCATGAGCGTGAATAGTTTGAAAAAAAATCTCTCTGATCATGTACGTGACCGTGACCACTTAGATCGTGACCGTGACATGACCATTACCCAAAACTCTTGATGATGCAGATTTCTACTCAGGAAGGATCATGAGATTCATTTAGAAAGAACCACAGAAGTAAATTATCTGCATAGAAATATGTTAGCCACCCCGATCCATTTTATGGCATTCATAAATACTCTGGTTCTTTATAACGCACAGTCTAGACTCAATAGCGATTGACTACTTGATGGCGTTACCTTGTGGGTCTCTGTGTTGATATAAATTATCAAATGATGCAATCAGACACTCAAAAGAGATCTGCTTTGGACTTCGAAACCTGTTTCAAATTTAGACACAGTCGGAATCTCTAAAACGAGTTTTGCTGGAACTTTACTGGGTTTTGTTTTTCAGGAATTGAGGTTGGGTTTGAGGCAAGTTTCAAATGAATTCAAAATCCCAATTCTCTTCTTTTCTCATTTATAGGTTATTTCTAAAACCGTAATTTATAGGTAACAAAAACTGCAAGATCTCTGGCAAACCAACGTAAAACAGAAGAATAGAGGAGTCAACAAAAATAAACAGTAAAATTTAGATTAACTTTCAAAAGTGAGTCTTACAAATAAAAAATATAGGAGCACAATAGTCTTTACTTTTGTCATCTAATAAATTTTCATCATTATCGTCATGCGCTTTTTCACAACTGATTCACTAGAATTCTTTGTCATCACTACCACTGGATCAAAATTTGATCTCTGTTTGGTGTCTTCTAACTTTTTAGAAGTTCTTTCAATTAATCTAGAGTTTTTGAAAAGGTAGGGTTAATCATAACTTGAAGAAAATGATCTCAAAGTTTACTTTTCAATCTGATGTTTTGGCTGTAATTTAATAGAATCATCTGCTTCGTATATTGAATTTAAAAAATCTTCTCGTACGAAGTACAGAGTACTCATTTCAAATATCTTTGATCGACAACTTTTGAAATTTAGTTTTTTGTAATCATTTGAATGACATACAAAAGATCCATCTATTCACATAATTGAATATCACAGGATATTCCCACTGTCACGCTTTTCTAAGAAACAGTTTCAGGAGTTTTTCGGAATTAGAAACATTAAAAATATTCTGAGTCGGAAGAAAAGTTGTTAAAGCTCGAGAATAGGGGTGGCACTTTAACTTTAAAAAATTTAAGTAAAATGTTAAAGTGAATTTTCTTTTTTTATACTTATTACTATCTGGACTGATTGATTGATGCTCGCTAGATTCACTGCAACCTATGAGATGTAATAGAATGAAAAAATAAACTAGTTTCACTCGACTTTAAACCACTTTAAACTTTAAGATGAACGTTTAAAGTTATTTAAAGTCGTTTTAAATTGTTTTATTTTTCACTGTTTTGTCGTCCTATAGCTTGCAGAGGGTCTAGCAGGCATCAATCAACGAGTCCAGGTAGGGATAAATACGAAAAAGAGAATTCACTTTAACTTTAAAAATAAAGTTAAAGTAAACCACTTTAACTTTAACCTTTAAAGTTAAAGTAAATAACTTTAACTTTAACTTTAAAGTAAAGTTAAAGTGCCACCCTATTCGAGAAACAGAGTTAGGGGTGTAAATCTCAGTCAGTTTTCTGGATTAGAGCAAGCCGTGAAAAATAGTGTCCCCACTGGCTTCTAACACTCATACCCTTACATTTTTATTAGGAACAGAATACCAAAAGCTTCTAGTGTACCACTAGCATGATTATGATAAATGCTCCAAGCATAAGATAGCCACATATTCCGATAAGTTTGAAAATCAGTTCTTTTCAGTCTTTATTGATCCGATAGCTTTGCTCGAGTTTTACATATGTATTATATTTACACTTCACTCGCCTAAATGATGATCATGACTATATTAGTAAGTAGAATTTTAACTTCAGATATAGCTAGCTTTTTGTCTGTCGATCACATAATTCTATGATTCATTCAATTTACATACCAATTTATGTAGATACGGGTGAACGTGGCGTTTTGAACCTTGAGAACAAAAATAGGGAATTTATCGCTCTTTAAGGTTCTTTTTTTCTTCATTGCAAGACACAAATTTACTTGAAAAGGTTTCAATTTAGACAATAAAATAAGATTTACACAAAAAGCAAACTTAACGTTGCAAACAACCAAGTTTCAGATTCATAACTTGACTGAGATTGAGCCTACAGGTGTCAAAGACGGGTGAGGCTCAAGTATTACGCAACTATATGTTCCATCGCCCCTGAGTATAAATGTTTTCGATAGAAACAGTGTGATTCTAACAGATAATTATGACTTTTGTTACGATTAAGAAGGGTGCAGCAAAAAAAAGAATTGTATGAAACTTCAGTCTCGCTTAACATATCTCAAGATGAACTCTGATTGAATAACGTGAGATGTGTTGATGAATTATTCAATCTTTCCTACTATTTTTATCAGAATAAAATTTCAATTTTATATATTACATATGAATTTTATTACCTACAACATTTTTCGGCTCTTTGCACAACAGCAATAAACTATTAAGCAACTTTCTTCAAAGTGCTAATACACCCTAGAATCTGTTTTGTAAAGAAGACAATAAAGGAAAAACACAATAACAGAAACCATAAAAGGATTAAGTTACTTAACTGCATTAGATTTTAATGAACACCTGTGCGAGTAGAGCAAGAGAATAGCATGTTAATACAGTCTCCGAAATGCATAGAAACATTCATCGAGATCCAAATGGATCCACAGAATCAACGTTTCCCCCTGACCACACTCAACCATACATGCACTTGGAACTGAACACAAACCTACACACACATTCGCATTGCGGAAAGTTGCCAACACCTGCACGAATGCAGAACTTAAAATCATGAGTAATTGAAGAACATGCACTTGATACTGTGGAACACAACGATGATGAAATCTGATGGACACCGACTGGTGTTTTTGAACCTAGAATCATTTCCTAGTGAAGTTGCATGTGACTGTTATATCATAACTTGAAGATTGATTAGACATTGATTATTCGAATTTTTTGTAGAAACATGCTTTGTACTACGATGTTAGCTGTGGTTGAGTTCGGTCGGTCATTACATATTTTTCGCTGTGAATCATGATGTAGATGAGAATTGTTTGTGTCGCAATTCGTTCTGTTACCTGCTCTTTCCGTCTAAAGCATGATATGGTAGAGTGCGAGAATGTAGCGGGAATCCTGATTTGGGTTGATTTATAGCCATCGACGCAGCATCTACTAGCACAGCCAGTCTTTCAATCCTAGTCCATCAATATTTTTTGTAGCTTCTCGTTGTTGCCGATAGTTTTTGTGTGATAAATGAGGTCAGGAATGCTTTTTATCACTTTCAGTCTCATGATGTTGCTTCTGAGCATTTTCATAATAGGACATCAGCCGTTATAAAAGATGGTGCAGTTTGAATATATTTACGAATAATCGGTACCGGATTTTATGTGGTAGGATACACTTCTCAGTTGCATACTGGGATATTATTTAGAATGTGTATAAGATGTTTAAGTTATCCAAATCGAACTTCGTTTAATGCTGTTTGTATCGACCATTGTAAATCTGAAAGATCTACTGTAATTGGTTCTGAATATTTTCCTTGTCCTTTGACTAGCCAATACTTGTGGCCACTGTGAGACGCTATTTCAAAGTACATTTCAGGTAGAGGCCAGCCTTCATTATAACCTATTTCAATGATTGATGTTCCTTGTTTACACCACATCACGTTAAATAAACCTGCTCCATGCGGTGCTACAACGATGCGCGCCTTCTGCCATACTTTTATGTGTTCTCGTACATGCCCCTCAGCTTTGAAGATATGTATTTGTAATTTAGGCTTAGCTTCTGAAATAGTTTTTTCAATTAATTTTGCCATATCATCGTGGTTGGTTATTGCTCTAGGTTCTCCTGGTACCCTTTTGACTATCAATACTAGATTACGTTCTTCGTCAGATAACTCTTTGTCGGCGAATACTTTTCGAACACTTTCCATATCTGTTCGATCGTGACAATATTTTCCATATAAATCACCCGTTAGATATGGCCAACTTTCGGTACGATAAACGATTTTGGCAGCATAGATTCGACCAGTCTCATAAGGCACAACTCTATCTCTCGTCAATAAACCTTTTTCTACCAGCAAGTCAACGAACTGATCTGCAATCCCTCCTTTAGCCACAAGTAGCTTTGAAGTTTTTGGAGCAACTGCCAATAGTCTGATTACTCGTGGCAGTTGTTGAGGTACAAAATGTCCGTTCCTTGACAGGTAAACTCCAATAGAATCAAGCAGTTCCTCATGATATTCTATTTGCTTACTTTTGAAATCTGGAAAAATTGGAGAATTATAACACTTCTTAGTGGACCACTGTTGGAAGTAAAATGTACTTTTCCTCGTATAGACTGTACCTGGTACCATCTCATCACAAGTTCCAGAATCAATGAAGGCATTGAATATTCCAACTGTGAGCGAATGTGTGGTGCCTGGACTTCTTTGAGATAATACATCCGTCTTTTGCGTACAAGATTCCCAAGGATTGAGGCTCATTAGATTCAGTGCCACGCATGTTGAGTTAAAATCATACGATTTTGGTAATGAATGAAATCTAGGATTACTTAGCTGACGAAAATCATCCACAATGAAACCTTCTTCAGGATGAGTTCGTAAGTAAGTTTTAACATCATTTATAACTAATGGGACACGCTTTGTCGCTAGAATAGAATGATTAACTTCCCATGATTTCATATATCTGTCATATTCCCCATTGCGGTACCAAGTCCAGTCAAAAAGACTTGTCATGTTGAATTTTAGCACCCAATCAGGTATATTATTTACTCGAATAAAATTGTTAGCTTCTCGTTTATGCTCTTCACAGACTTTATCATGAATTCCTACAGTTAGTGCTTTGATAGACGTCGAGCATCGAAAGAAACAATTAACTGCAATACATGATAAGCTAATCAAAAGGAGGTTTTTCCGACAAAAGAAATATAAAGCACAACGTTTATTACGCATAATACAGTCTAATTGTTAATCTGATTAAACAGATGCCTACAGACTTAGTAAATTTTATTAAGATATAATAAAGGATTTCGAATAAATCTTAATCTACTCCCCCAACGAACTGGCTATTGTGTCACCCAGTTTCACATAAATACTTTACAAAACCACTGTTCAACGTCCGAGTACGTTATCGATAAGAATGGAAAAAATATTTAATAAAAACTAGAACCTAGTTAACTGCCGTTTTAATCAATCGCCCGAGTAAATACCATTGACCTTTCTCTGGTACTGTGTCTGAAAAACAATAATATTAAACAAGCATTACGCTGTCACGAGAGTCAAAAAATGAAGACATCTCACAAATATCGACTTTGGAAGCACTGCTCTCATCATCCACACAAGATGTCGCACGTACCAAAGAGATGTAGTCATCTTCCATGAATGATGGATTATCTCTGTTAGAAAGAAACTTGTCATTCCTGTATAAAGTGCTGTATCTTCGACTTGGAGTATAGGTGTTATTTTAAGGTTCCAAATAAAAACGGTGGTTAGCGTAGTCTATTTGAGGCTATATATTCACCAGTACCAGTTAAATGGCTAGACACTCCGATTGTGTATCTATATAACTCAACTCATTATCAAGATTGGATAATATCATGCATTAGCATAATGAAGTTAATAACTATTGATTGAATCATAGGTCAGTTAAATAGATACACAGTCGAACTGTCACCTAGTTAACATTCATTTTTGCATTCCCACTTCTCAATTCACAAATAACTATATACCTCATAAGGACTTACAAAGGGTGTCCCTATTCATTTGAGGGTGACTTGAGTCATATAGGTAACCGGCCCCCAGTTCTGCACTAGCACTGATGCATATTTATTTGGGGGTAAAGTTTGAACGCATATATCTATAGTTTTTCTCTAGATTTTAAGGCCAGGATTTAGTAGCCGTAATTCTACTTTGTCCGTTTATCTGTCTGCAGCACTTGATACTAATGGGCATTCGAGTGGCACAAATGATGAATTTTATGGCACATATTATGGGCGAATCCACTGAAAAGTCACGAGGAGTAGCCACTTCTAATTACAGCTATTGAAAGGGGCATGCGAACTTCTTATAAGGAATTTTGATCTCTTCATCACTTTCCTGAACGACGTGATTCAGTAGTTAAGTGAGACTAAAACTTTACCCTCAGAAAGATATCCACCACCCGCCTATCCTGTGAGATATGTCAGTTGTATATTCTATTGGTTAGGAGGCTGAGAGCCGTTGTTAGTATGGATGCACCAATTCCAAGTTCTAGAATCGGTCGGAATTGATCGGAATGGGAATTAGAATTGGTCTGAAAAAATTGATAACTGACTCATTTTATCGAAAAGTGTTTAAAATCAGCCGTTTACAAAGGCCAATTCCAATCAGTTCCGACCAATTTCAATTCTAAATAATCCCAAGCTAATAATTGAAAATGGAATTGGAATCGGTTAGACTTAGAATTAGTGCGCTTCTACTTGCTAGCGTCAGGGAGAATGCTTACAGAGGCTAATCGAAGATTAAAAGATGCTGTTCTAGTCTAACTGACTAGGGCATCTGTGAGGATAGCAGAAGTTATGTGTTCGCCTCCAGTGTAAATTTTCTTTTTCTTTGTGCTGTCATATAACAACAGTGACATTGCTTGTCCTGTCGTTCTGTATATAAAGAAGCTAACAGTTCTCCCCCGCACTCCCTACCGATCCAAAACTTTGGTCTGGGTACTGCGTCGCGCCCTATAGCCACGTCGGCTTCAGATGCGTTTTCTTAGTGATGGTTGTTGGAAATCTTTTACTTTCATCCCATCGGTAGGTAACCCTTTCACTTACTACAGCTCTACCTTTCTCATCTATATTGAACTTATCTGACTATCTTGTCGAAAACTTCAGGATCTGTCGCAGAAATAGCGGATTTCGTTCGCTGTTCACATGTTTCCATGCGTGAATTCGCTTAGGCTAGGGCCAAGTTTATGGATTTCGATACACGTTACTTGTACAATATTGATTTTAAGATCTTTAAGTAAGACTTTCTTTAATGGGAGGGGGGAGAACACAAAATCTCGCTCTTGAACTTCCACTCACCAGTTACTTCGAAAACATATGTGAGTTTCAAAAAATGAATATCACTATCTCTATAACACGAATTCACATTGTCTTTTTGATCATCCATAAAGGAATCTAATATAGCAGTACTCATATTAAAGTTCGATGGTCCTTATTCGAAATGTTCGATGAAGTTTCAAAATCTTCTTATAATACTTGTCACACTATCTTTCTGTGATTGCACTCAAAATTAGACGGTGATTTAGTGCTGTCAGGTTAGCATTAACATTAGATTATTTAATGTATTTTTAATGCTTTTCCATCAGAATCAGAAAGATTGCTTAATATTATTTTGTTGATTTTAAAATGTATTACGTACGGAAGTCAGTTTAGCATTAGGATTCCATTAATTAATGGTTTTTCAAATGATTTCTCATTAGAGTTAAAAAAATAATTTGATGCTTTTGTAACAGTTTTGAATAAATATTTCTATTAAAAGTACCACTATTTAATTATGATACTCATAAAAAATGGATTAAACAATGCTAGTTTAGTGCTTATTTCGATTCACTACTAACCCATGTAAAACTCAAACGCACACCTAGGGATGCAACGGTGACGGTAACCGTCACGACCGGTAACCGGTCCAACCGGTAACCGTTCCGAACGGGACCCGTTCCGGCATGACCCGTTTCGACCGGGACCCGTTCCACCGGGATCCGTTTCGACCGGGACCCGTTCCACCGGGATCCGTTTCGACCGGGACCCGTTCCACCGGGATCCGTTTCGACCGGGACCCGTTCCACCGGGATCCGTTTCGCCCGGGACCCGTTCCACCGGGANAACCGGTATAAGACGGTATTAACCGGTAAAAACAAGGGGTGGGAAGTTACCGTATCCGACCCGTTACGTTACCAGGTGACGGTAACGGGCCGTTACCAGTTACTAATTAACGGAGAAACGGGAAAAATATTCTTGCAATAACTTAGCAGCAAAAAGCATTTAAGAAAAACCAGCGTAATTCTATAAAGGTTGACGAAAGTAAATCGGGGACGGGGAATCCGAATCTGCAATCAGAATTCAAAAATATTGAAGTATATTTTCTGGGATAAGGGAAGGTAATTTTGAGAAAGTAAGCGAATATTTTAAAGGTTGACGATAGTAAATCGGAGACGGGGAATCTGAATCTGCAATCAGAATTCAAAAATATTGAAGTATATTTTCTGGGATAAGGGAAGGTATTTTTGAGAGAATTAGCGGATATCATATTTAGTTTCACTCAAATCCCTTCATTTAGCCCAGAAAACGTACTTCGATATTTTTGAATTCTGATTGCAGATTTGGATTCCCCGACCCCGATTTACTTTCTTCAACCTTTAGAATTACGCTGTTTTTTCTTAAATTCTTTTTGCTGCTAAGTTATTGCAAGAATATTTTTCCCGTTTCTCCGTTAATTAGTAACTGGTAACGGCCCGTTACCGTCACCTGGTAACGCAACGGGTCGGTAACGGTAACTTCCAACCGCTAGTATAAACCGTTATGAGTCGGTAGAAGGCGGTGGAACCCGCTTTTATGCCAGTTAAGCCGGTATATCTTAGGTTACCCGATATAGGCCGGTATAGTTCGGTTTAAGCTGGGACAAGCCCGGATATGCCGGGATTTGCTTGTATCGCGGGGTAAGCCTGGATTTGCCATTGTAACCGGTATCAGCTAGAATTAGCAGGGGTCACCTGTTTTATTTCGGGATACCGTGTGATACGTCGAGATCAGCCTGTTTATTCTGATGTTGACTTGAATTGCTAGTTTAATCGTTGATGAGCCGGAAGTAGTTGGCTTTATGTGGGTTTCTTCAGTATACACTGTGTTAACCAGAAGATCATGAGTATGTCTTGGTAGTCTTTGTTTTCAATCATGTGATGATGGTTTGTCATATGGATTGAAGCGTGAAAGTATTATTTTGCTGACTTCGGTATACTAATGATTATGAGAGAATTACTATTTGTGCTTTCAGGTTCGTGAACGTTTCGCGATTAGAGTAGGAGTATACGAAGTTTAGGAAGAATATATTTTTCTCACTAGGAATTTCGTGTATTATTGAAAGCTACGGCTGGAGTTAACGACACAATGTAAATGAATTGTTTCTGATCTAAACTGATCGAAATATGACTTATGTGCGGCATGAACTATTTCTCGCACAGCGCAATATTTGACAGAAATAGAATGTGTTATTGAAAGCGCCGGTCGATCATGGTACTTTTATCGTTAATGTGTAGTATGTGTGTAGTAGACAGGGACAGCCACAGATTTGGTTCCTTTTGTAC
>OENT01002013.1:14103-25298 GCA_900239685.1 Rotaria macrura | reverse complement strand
ATCATGAACTGTGAGAAAAAAAACATTTCAGGCTTTCTCTAAAAACAACTTATATTGCTAATAGAGAATGATAAAAGTGTTACAAAAAAAGTTGACATACAACAAAACGTTTTGTCAGTACGAAAAGACCAGATCATGGACTATTTTCCATTCCAAGTACTTATCTCAATTTCGAAGCTTCTGACAAAAATTTAGTTTTTTTTGAAGGACAGGAGAAGTTCCGACGGCACTAAGTGCCGTTATCTCTGTTGTAATCTATTCATTTTATGAAATACTCTCTCGCACGGTACTGTCGCTCTCTTGTCATATTGTTCTCCGCGATTGTTGTTGGAATTCATTATTATATACGTAGTACAAGAAGATATCCACTTTTTGACTCTTATGTGTGTTTTTGTTGAGTCTTTGAATAGTGAAATTACATTCTAATCTCAGTGTTAGAAATCGAAATCTTGCATCTTTATTATTAGATTTACTTGCATCTCTTATAATGCACTTATCAACAGCAGTATTTATCAATTCTATTGATAGTGCTTATCTGGGATTGAGCTAGCCGCATATAAAGGTATCTCAGATAAGTTTAAATTCAAACATATATATGCATCGAAAAAAATAGTACTTGAAAAAAATCTACTCATCATTGTCTATTGTTTAGTAGAGAATATATCGACAGACTATATTGCTAGCGGCAAAACTGGCGAAATCTACATCTTCCAAATAGCTCCCCTCTCTAAAGCTTTGTAAATTTACCTAAATTTCAATTGAACATAACTTAGTATATGGCAGCAGTTCTTCAATCTAGCTTTTCCAGTTTGAGCTCTTCAAGTATTTTGAAAACTGTTTAATTTCACCTTACACGATTTACGTATACAATCAGTTTATTCTTTGTTAAGATTTTAACCTATTGAGTTTTCTGACGATCGGCTCTCGAATTCTCTAAAAAAAAGTCATAAAGATGATAACAATGTCTCTTCATTTTCTGCTTGAATTATTATTTTTCTGACAAATATAGCCTAACGATCTTCTCAGGAAGTTTTGGCACTGAATTATACATTTTATGACACTCTTTGTACTTCTTCCCAGATCTAGAAGTAGAGGCCAGTTCCTGCAGTATCCGGTGGCCGGAACGATCGATCTGGATTGACACTTCTCGTTACTTCTGTGCTTCTGAAGTACAGAAGTCTGCCTCCCCTCCTTTTGATATTCTGTGATTGCGCTTTCATCTGGTTACACATTGCTACGTTGATGAACATTGCAAAAGTTACATAACGCCTTCTATTCAGACCAACGCATGCTGAATCATGCTTTCTCATCTCGATATGCATCTGCTTCTTTCAGAGATATCCGTCCTAGGTTATCGCATCTTTCCGTAACTTTAGTCTTTACAGTTGCCACAGTCCCTTCTCAAAATTACCAAGCGTGTTTCGTTTCCACTGTTCGGCTAATTGGTAACAATTGGGAGACGTGATCCGATTTAGCGGAAAAAAAGCAAAACAGATACGCGATTCTAACTATCATCATCATCAACAACAACTGAAAAACATACTTTTGTAGGGAAAATAATGCAATTCTTGGCAGATTTCTTACTACAGGAAATCTCGTCAGGGTGGGGAGGATTGGTCTCTCCCTATGGGTGGTTTAATCAGAATATCATAGATTCGAATATGTAAAATTTTTCGATTCTTTTCTCATGAACACAAGGTACTTAAAATTGTTGATCAATGGAACAAAATCAAAGACTTGTAATTTAAGCTCAAACAAAAACACTTTTCTTGCGCAACATGGGCAATACTTGAAATTATCGAATTTCTATTTCGCATCAGCATTTTACCCTAAATCTGGACTTTTTTTTCCTTTTTTTGGCGTCTGTTATGAAAGTTTTTTAGTCTTCTATAGAATAATTACAATGGCTTGTCTACGTAATCTAACACTTCATTGATCAAACTTTACTTTCTTTCTTTCTCGATCAGGACAGCTGTTTGAATTAATGCACTTGTTTTCCTTTAAAAAAACTTGGTTCCGATATCCGTAACATCTCAAGGTCGGTTTTCGAAATCATATTTTCAAATTTCCAATCGCATGCCGACAATTCTTCTAAAAAGAAACTATAGAGTGATATATTATCCGGCGCAAAATTTCGGTTCTCCATCAAAACGATCTATTGTAGTTTTTGTTCTCTGATTGTTCGGCAGGCAGAGGGGACATCAATGTTCTTTTACATATTTCTGTCTTACTCTGTACACACTAAACTAAGGAGCGCTCGTTTAGATGCAGTTAGCAACTTGAATTTTTTCTCTTTTCTTCTACAGAACAATATAACTAATATTGTGTTCCGACGATCACAATATATCCGAAGCGTACAAATATCTCTATGCATGTTTCTAGCATTCGGCATTTCATCGATTGAAAAAACAAAACAAAAGCTGTTAGAGCGATCTCTGCCAGGTTAGAATGTGAAACACCATCTAATTAGATCTTGCACCTAATCAATAGAAAACTGGTTCTTTTACTGCATACTGCGGTAGATTTTGCTATTAATTGCTTGTTGCACACATACAACCCTTAAAAATAAGATTCAATTTGATGTTCCCAATAGATGCTCTGCCATGTCTCATTGAAGCAGTCCTGTCGAGTTAGGACGCGATCTACATTCGATCATGTCCAAATCAACTCTGCATAATTCAAGGCACTAAAAAATGCCTCCAGTGTTTTAAAGTCGACTTCTACATTTTTTTCAAAGAAATCCGGAATACACAAACAAGCTCGCTGAAAATAATTAAGCTATACGTGAGAAATTTGAAATTTTGACAATCAAGCTTTTCTTTTGTGACAAAATACGAACTTAAATTACGAAAACTTTCAAATCGATTGTAAAAATTTTGCAAACTGAAATCTCTCTGTATAAGAACAGCACACATGTCAAGCCCCATCGTTTCGAGATTCAGCAAAGTCTTCAACTAAGTAAGTAAAGCTGCAAAGATGCTAAAATCACTTTTGGGTTATTAATTTCTCCCAACTAAATTCGGAATTCACAGACCGATTCACTGCAAGAAACGAAGTGCTTATTGAAACACCTGAAATTTTGTCTGGAATTCATTAGAGGACGATAAACTATTGATTTCATCAAGATGATCATTAGAATGAAGCATTTACTGAGAAAAAGGGTCTTTGAAGAGCTTCAAAGGTATATTGCTCTCATATTACTCATTTTCAGAATTTAGGAATCAAAAAAGTTTAGATTTTTTCTGTTTTCGCATCTAAACGTGGTTCTATTTGAAAACCTGTCTCCAAGGAAACGTTTTTTGCGTCTAGATAAAGTGTTAGTGTCAATCGCACTTGAACGCAAAGAGATGCCAAATACGAACCGTGCCCAGGCGCATTTCATATGCCTCCGATTAACATATAAACCAAACTCAATTCAGAACCTTGCCAATACAAAAACCGTGTCCACATTTTTTTAAATTCACCAGAAAATAGATCGCACTATTTTCTATAAAAATTACTTTAGTCTGAATGATGTTCGATGATTAACGGTATTGAATTTTTTTTCTCTCATAAATGGCACTAAATCTAGTTTTAAACAGAATAGAGTAGGTACATCACTTCTAAAACATATCGATTGTCTACAATTAAAACAACATACAATAAAAACGAAATAATAATAAACTTTTTCCAAAACATTAATCTGAATACTATCGAATCCAATTATTTTGAGATAAGAAAATTCATTTATATATGAAGCAATTATTAAAGGTTTATATATACCAAGCATTTCACTGGCACATGTGTACCGGAACATAAGTTGATAATAATTAGACAATCCAAACATGGATTATGCTTCGTTCTGTAACTAATGTGATTACATGTGACTCCGTGGTATGTACATTTGATTTCTAATCTTACCTATTTCATTTTAGAAACATTAAAATTTAAAATTTCCGTTGACCTCTAGTTAGGTAAAGACCATCGCTAGGCAATGTTGATGGCGACTCAGATCAAATAGGAAATGGATTTTAATACCTTTTTGATATTTAAAATATCGAGTCGATCGCATCCAGATTCGACTTCAGTTGAATCCTGTCCGTTAAGACCAAAGACCGAAACGAGTTAAACATCTTAATTCGATTCGGCTCCACTACACTCAACTCATACACAGCAGAAGATCGCCTAATTGCTCATATAACATGTGTGCGGCCATGATAAGCTTCATCTTTCTTGATGGGTCGTATTCTACTATTTGACTTCTAAGAGTATTTCGCAAAGAATAATGATAATAATATAGAAACAGATTCGGAAGCGAAAACGTAATTTCATAACAGACAAAGAGATTGAGCATGAATGCATCAAAGCAGTCTAAACATGACGAAGAATGTTTGTCTATTTTTCAAACTGGACTTCTACTTCGCATGCATTCCCATATCCTTCAATTTTCTGAGAATGCTGCGATCTCCAGTTATTGTAAAAGTTTTAGTTCTAATACCAGAGATTTTCTATCAATCGGTTACATTTTGACATGATTTCCAACAAACACTGATCTTTTAGGCTTTTGCAGCTTGCTTTGGACTTTAATAGAATAGGTCGAACTGTTTTAGAACATATATATAATTTCAAATGCAATAAAATCTCAGCTTCCATGCTTTAATTCTATCAATACTAAACTACACGCGCACGCGTATGTAGATGAACAATATTAAGTCCATACAGAAAATATTTTGATGACACTGATACAAACAGAAGTGGAAACAGACTTATCAATCACTGTTACTTTTGATGTAGCTATGATAAAGAGAATTTTGTTAACTATAGAGAGGTCAAACTTCGAGCCTCTTTCCATGACAATTAGTCTAGCAGCGATGAACAGCCGCTCGATGGTGGTATTCCTGCAAGGTGTTGCAACGACACGACAGGTAACGTGAAAAATATTTGAAAATGACATTCAGTGCTGCGATTCGGAAATGGAACTAAATAGACACTTCCGATTCGATTCGTTCTTGGTCTCCACTACGGTATATATGATCAATGGCTCTGTTTCATAAAGCTTGGTTGAAAGAATTTTTATTCACTTCTGGTCGTATTGATTGGAAGTATAGTCCATATCTTCTTATAGAAAGGAACGGGAAAGCGCTTCGCTGTTTGGTTACTGTCAGAGAATCTGTGTTATCTCTTATTATTTTTATCTTATTAAACCCAGTTTTCAATGAACTGCCAAGGTGATGATATGACAACAGAACGGAACAAAAGATAGTCGTCACCAGCGAATCGAGCTCACATCGTCTGCTTTCCGGACAGCCGTATTACAACTGTACCGGACGGTGTGTATTTCATTTAATCTTGATACAGAAGTGTTCTCCTTCGGTCATAACAATCTGAATAGTAGGATAGTGGAAATTGTATTCCTTAATATACGACAATCGGGCTTTTGTGGCTTGACCCGTGAAAGAGAATAAGTCACAAAAAGTGACATCGCTCGTATTTTTTTTTGTTGTTGAAGAGTTTTCTATTGGATAGAGGTGCAACATTCAAAGTGCAGTATGCTTAAAACAGAGATCTTTCTCCAATACTTCGTAGTCTATTTTACAGAACACCAAGTACGAATCCCTTTCCACCAGGGATAAAATTATGGCTTTATGCTGAACCTAATTTCTTTAAAGCATGAAATCGTTACGATTTCATTGCAAAAATCGGAACCTTTTTATGTTTCTTATGGCTCCTTTTCTTTTACTGTACTGGTCGACACTTCATACGCTGAAAATTTTATTTAAACTCTTTTTTTTAAATGTTTTTGAATAATTTCCAACGTTTTCGAACGTTCATTATTCACTAAACCAAACCAGTATTAAAGTGTACCTTTTTAGCCGTTCTTTAGGAGAGGGGGAGGGGGAGAATAATTAGTTGACAGGAAAATTTTGTATGTCCACACCATAATTTTTCAAGATATGATAATGAACTGTGATTTTTCGGTAATATTATTTTCTTAACAAGGAATAAGACCATTTCTTACAAAATCAAAGTTACTGCTGTGTATTTTCTGAGTCTTTTACAAATTGGTCTTTTTTCAAGAAAGTAATTGTGTTGAAAAATCAAATTATCTGTTAACACATTGAATCGGGTTTCTATTATATTTTACGTTCAACAGTTTCTATGAAAATACCCACACGCGCACTCTAATAGTTTCCTCAGAGAAAACTAAAGAAAGAGCTTCACAGTATTCTAAAGAATGCCGTTCACACGCAAAACTCATTACTCACAGACGTTTTTCCAACTCTGAGCGACTATAACTATAGAATGGTAGAAGGGAAAGATTCGCAATTTTTAAGAAATACGTAAGTAAACAAATTCTATAATACTTGAAAATATGAGCGCTCAACTTAATCGTAGTGATTGGCAGTTAACTGTTTTGGCTGATACCCTTCCATCAATTCATATTGAATCACGATTTTGTGATTATATTTAATTAACTGTAGCTACAATTATTGTTTTCTTGAACACTTATTCTCATAAATATGTTCATAAGTTATATAAAACCTGTGTACAATAAATAACTTTTCCCTTAAACAATGTCCAAACTAAATTTCTATTTGTGGATAATACCGTAATCAAACAAGAATTGTGTTTGATAAAGATGTTTTATTTAGAAATGCATTTAAAACGCAATATATGGTGTAATGGTGCAGTTACCGAACACATTAATATATGTGCACAGTGAATATGAAACATAGCAGTGGATTCCTTGTAGCAAGTTTATATAGATGAAACCAGTTTTAAACTTTGAGCCAGTCATCAGATTCAAAACTAGACTTATTGCTGTTCGTGATTCTATCAAGTATTCTTTTTATGAGAATTTGAATTGGCGATTGATTCTGCAAAGGAATTAGTGTCACTGAGAAGTTCGTTTTCCTTTTTCGGATTAAAAAAATAACTTGTAGAAGTGTGCCATAATGGTGGTTTCAAAAGATTCATATAAGAAAAATAACGAGTTCTGAGGAAACATGTATGCCTATAAAACGTTTAATTATTCCTAATCACTCAAAACCGCCCTTTTCAACAGTTAAAATACTCATGGAAAGAATCACTTGATAGAATGGCAGACAGCAATACGTCTTAGTTTTTATTCGGGTAACCAGATCAAGTTACACGAAATTAAAATATTGAATAAGATCAAACTTGCATAATTACTAAGAATAGGTATTTTAGTACCACATTTTGCAATAGAGTGGATCTAAAATAATCGATAAATTAATAACTAGCATGATCTTGAAACTTCGAAAATTGCCTAGTGTATTTGGACTTGCACTATGCAACAGAAGCTGAGAGAATACTTTTCAAATGTTTTATACAAAAAAACATATTTGAGTAATTTTTTTGAGCAATAGGATAGTATTTGATAATGGTCTATGTTGAGGTATCTTGAATTTAAAAATATTCCAGCCAATTGTCTTCATTGTTGCATTATGTAGAAATGTGGATAGTATTTAGGAAATGATACAGAACTCTGATGAGTAATAAATGAGACTGATATTGATAGGAAACTGAGGATTATCATGAAAAGTTGTCAAAAACTGATAATATGTTAAAATAAACCACATTTTGTTTGAATTTTAATCTAACGTAAGCCGAATCCGAACGGGTCTTTTGTCATTTGTTTCGGTCTGTTGTAAGAACTGTTGCTTTAGCCTTTTATGATAATAAACAAAAAACTTATTTTAGATCGTACAAGATCACTCTGATATTCAGAAACTGTGAGATTAATAATGTATAACCCTATAAAATCTTAAACAAATCTTAAAGTAATATTCTTGTACAATATGAAGGTCTATTCTTTCTGAAATATTCTGTAGTCAGATAAGATTGTATTTAACTTAGGTTAGACAAAAAAATGAACTTGTCCTTAGAAGTTTTTAGACGATTATTTTTATGATTTGATACAGCGTCAAATGAAAAAGTAACTATATAGAAACTGAAAGTGGTGCAAGTCAGTGAACTTTCAAATGCATTCCAAGATGCGGGGAAATTTTGAATGGTTAGTGAAACCATTGTAGAAGAATTTTGTCTGTTTTTTTGACCCGGAGAGAGAGTATGTTTTAACAACATGGAACATGTGAGAATAAGAAAGAATTGATACATGATAGCACTTATGACTGCAAGAATAGATTCGTTGTTGTATGAGAAACACTTGTGGACAAGAATACTTCGAATCAGTTGAAAAGTATGATTAATATTTGAGATTGAAATAACTTTGTCATCTGAAATTGATTTCCTCTTAAACTTATGGGATTAGAAAATTCATGAACTTCTAGATCGATCAAAAGTGTAACTTTTATCACTTAAAGAGAAAAGTATTGCTGTTTGACAATATTATCTTTCTTACGAATGAAAAGTCTTTCATCGATAGAATCTTTACTTTCAATAGTAATAATATCGAGTATCGACATCATTGATCTTCTAATAAAAGAAAATACTTATTCAAAAATTGTCGAACTAAGTCTTCACGATATTAAGTAATATTTTGTGACGTTTCCGATACTCCAGTTGACAATCTACATTCACCTTTGATATTGTGACTTGCTAAATGGTTTTCTTTTGCTTTATCAGAAAAAAAAACATTTAGCTTATTAATGAAAGAAATATGGTATGAGAACCGATAATTAAACGTTATCGAGAAGAAGAGCTTTTCATTTTTCTGTTTCACGGCATTCCAAATCAAAGATGTTATCATTAGGTTTTAGGCTATTCGCACACATATCGAGAACAATTATATACACTTCAAAGAAACAATTCGTAGCGAGAAACTGCTGATTTAATTGATAGATGTCTATTAATAAATATCATTAAAAGAAGTAGACCGATGAACAAGCAATAATCTTTTTAAAAGAATTTCCTCCATTACAGATACACCAAGGCAAAACATCAATAGTTTTTGGGTTAGATTTCTACGAAGGAAATAGACATATTCTTAGATATTTATACCGATACGCGAAGAAAAGGATCGAAATGTAACTCATTCGACTCAAGTTGCTTGTAGACAAAGTAGAGAACCAGGGAACGTGTCTATCTTCAAATTACATTTCTTTCGAAATAAAAATCTTCTTACATGCTGAATTATCGAACTGAAATCTTCCCGAAAAAAGGAGTTGATGAATCTATCATATCAATTTTAGAAATTTTTCTAGTGTGAGACATGAGGTAGATGGATATTTACGTAGAAATTGAAAGAGAAATAAATTTTATAAAAAAAAGCTATTATCTCGTTTAAAGAAAACAAAAATGTGTAAAGAGAGTGTAATACTTCTGAACAGTGGACACACAGTCAACTATATAACACAAGAGTAAACGTCTTTTCAAATCATTGACAACTTAAAATTTGAATAAGTCTCTAATCATAGACACATAGTTTGAATGGAAGATCATGCAGATGAAGTATCCAGCAAATTTGCTGATAAGGGAGAATCAGAAATCTTCATCACACCTTTGAAATTACAAACACTAGATTGTTGATTACAAACAATACTACTATACGAAAAGTTCCGTGACTCTGCATCACTATCTACTGTTTAAATATAGAGGCGTTCATTAATTATATTACGTTAAAATAAAAAACATCAACGATCTTACGCGAGTCTTCACAATCTGAAAAGAACAAATCTCTAATAGTAATTTATATTTTACCATAGTAACAGGTCCACTTTAATGTATATGCCTTATTTAAGTCTATATTTTCTCTTATTTGGAACAAGCATAATCTCCACTAATGAATATGTGAAAAATTTGGCTAATCTTAAGAATTGTCTGAACTTTCTGGAAGGTTATCGCTGTCGAAATGTGTATCAAGATGAGACTTGAGTATATTGGTTTCAAAGAAAGCTATATGAGTAAAACAATAGAAAGCATAAATTTCAATCGATTTATTTTAATTTCTTTTCCGTAGAATATCAACCGTACAAGAAGTGTTGAAATTCAATGGAGTGGAACAGTGTTAATTATGAATTAGTATGGATATTGGAATAGGAAAATTTTCGCTAATAAACGATCATCTTCAACAAGTTCGATTATCAACGCATGTGTCATGCTCTTCTTCTTTGATATTATATTCAAATCAACATAACTAAAATGATAAGAAGCTAATTACAAATTTTTTAACTGGCGATTGCCTAGTTGGCTAAACACCGTCGAAAATGCGAGAGATGTAAAAAGGCTTAGTATAAGAACTGCATGAAACCAGCGCAGCTTAAACTAAGAAAAAGATATACAAATAATTTTCTAGGCATGTATTCTAATTATTAATGCCACAATATTCCTGTTTAAAATTGTTGTCTTCATTATCTTTATGCATTTGATGAAAAATAGTGATTTTTCTCGCTGTTTTATTTTCTTTCGAAAAGAATTGAGAAAAATTAGAAAGCGTAAATGCTTCGTCATCCAAATCTTCGATCATCGATTGAAAAAGACACTTTTTTACGAATCGAAATGAAAATATTCTCTTTGTTTTTCTTGCTTTCACGAATGGAAAACGTTGGGCTCTATTGATCATACCGAAGGAATCGTTTAAGAATCGCACAAAAAGAAATTCTGATAATATTTCTTGCTAAAGTAATTAGAAAAAACACTAGATTAACTCTTTGCAAAACATAAAATGGTAAAATCAACTATTTATAATCTTCATAGGAGCATCTCAAAATTGATATAGGACGTGTCCGAATGTTCTAATGAGAGAATCTTAGAGTTTAAACTGGGATAGGCTTGTTTTCTAAGTTCGTAATGACACACTGTTTTTGTGTCATTTTTCACTTTTCTAGAGGATCTTCAAACGGCATCATCATTGAGTTAAACTCACTTTTCAGATTTATCTAGAAAAGCCCAGTCATGATGAAATCATTCACAGAATGAAATTTTTTAGCAAGCTTCTATGGAGATCTTCGAAAATTCTTTAAACAACACTTCTGCCTATTGGTTTTCAATAAAATGACAAACATCTGTCGTCTACTTATTTTGATAGTCTATGATGCTTTTTTTTCATTAATATGCTGCTATATTCCACTCTTCCGTCTAGGATCTAAATAGGAGCAAGATGATAATACAGTTGACATGCCTTCCTTTATTAAGAAAATGGGATCTCAAAATCATCTTCAAATATTGTCTTACAGTGCCGATACAATCAAGACTATTTTAGGATAACCATAAGAAAATGACTATCATGAATT
>OENT01002013.1:0-13974 GCA_900239685.1 Rotaria macrura | reverse complement strand
TAGCTTCGCAGTTCAAAAAATAATAAAAATGGGAAAAAATCTCGGTATCTAATTTACCAATTCAGAAGAGATCAATACTGAATAAACAAATAGAGAACACGTAGGAAAACTATTCGAGTCTGATTTAAAACAGGAGAATAGAATGCATAAACATGAAAACTGCGATTTACTGCTTTTCAAAAACAGACATAAGGACCATGAACACATTATGCCATCATCTTTCATCCGATATGTTTACTCTTTGCAGTTTCTCAGTGTCCGTAATAGTTTCTCTGAGTGACCAACACCCCGATAGCATAGATAGGATAGTCATTGAAATATTATCTATTATATACTGTGCAGCTATTCTGTGTGGGTGCAAATATGAACCTTGAATTTATGTAGAATCTTAATGATTAGCTTGTCTCATTTTGGTATTCGATTTCAGTGATTTCTTGGCATTTCTATCGTTCAATTAATATCCAGAAAAAAAGATCACAGAGACAAGACCATGAATGTTTCGTTTATTAGAGTTCTATTTTCTCAGATTCATGCCGTCACTAATATGAGAAATTGAAAATAGATCCTAGCTTTCTCTCTGAATGCATCGCTAAGAAAGGTACTTTTACAACAAGTTCTATTAAGTGCTATTTATTAAGAAATATGGATATGTAACCGCTAGAAAATGAGTGTATATGATTTCTTTTGTTGTATATTTCACAATATCACTTCAGAATGGAGCAGCACGTTTTCGTCTCTATTTTGCTCAAGTGCAATTGAGCCATCATATGTTGTGATTTTACATTTAATAAAACAAAAAAAAGTGCACAACTTTCCCTGGTTTTTCAATACTTTCTTCTTGGTTTCTTTCAAATTATGAACTCTTTTAGATCCAAGTTTCTGCGTTATCATAAAATACAATTATAAAGGTTTAATATGCATATGACAGGTCAATTTTAGACCATAATGTTGGATTCTTAAGATTGGCGCTATCTTGTAGTCGAACACTAATGGAGGGAACATTCAGTATATTGTTCCATCTTTATTTTACAGAAGCAGCTTATGGAAGGGGTCTACAATCTCTATTATCATAAAAGCACTCAAGCAAAATTAGGAATGAATACTATCTAGCTCAAACAGATTAGTTAAAGAATATCCGGGAATTATAGAAAATTTCCAAAACAACACGGAATTGCTATTATTCAGCGTTCGTTACGAATGGTCAAATCTTCTCATTTGAATAATATTCATGTATTTTTTACACAACGAAATTTTAATCCCAAGAAACCATGGATCCATTAAGAATATCCAGTAAAGCATTTCCAGCAGAATTCTAAGACAACATATATAAATGAACAAATCAAGCCTTTTCTCAATTACTTCCTATGTTGAGAAAATAATAATGTCTTTCAGACTTCTGAAGTGACAACACTGAATATGAATGATTTCATCCTGAAAATTGATTCCCAATGGATCACAACTGTTCAACGTTTTTTAAAATTTGTTTTCCACTTCGTCTAGTGTTGAGAAAACACACGAATGATCATAGACCGATAAAAACTATTGTGGCTCTTTGCATCATCATGTACAGCGGTATGCTATGAGCAAATCTTATTTGAATTGTTTAACGTTCGACTTTTTCCACAGCAACTAAATATTGGTGTTGCCCAATACTGATTACACTATATGACGAAACTACAAAAACTACCGATATCAGATGTCCTATCGTAATCTGTGAAAAAAACGATAGGTAGAAGAAAAACTAAACAACACATCGACAAAAAAGCATCAGCAGAAACTCGGTTAAAGCTCTAAAAGAAAAGGAACCATAAAAGGAGACAATTGTATACGTACAAGATATGCATGGTCACCCGAAAGTCGATTTCTTCTACTCTGAAATATCTTTTATAATGGAGATTCTAAATCTTCGATTGTAATGCTGTTTCTCATACATATTTATTTACAAGATTCATTATACTTTCTGCTTGTGTATCATATTGACAGTATGTCAAATAATGGTGTGAGTTTTTTAATGAAATCTACACTAATATGATTGATTAGTTTCTTTCTATTCTAGCTCAATGGTTAATGAAGCAAAATTGGAATAGATGTTCATTCAACTTCGATCATCTCTGAATATAAACACACGAAAAATTTTCTTTCTTATGTTGATCTAATCTAGGGTTTAGAAAATACATCAAATATTTCTAGCAGCTTGAAAATAGATGCTCTTAATAGTTACGAGAGTTTTGTTATCGGTTATAAGAAGTATTTGAATCCCCTTTCTTACGATTTAAATGACACTATCTATTATTATAGTATGAAGTATCTCAATAAATTGCATTTCCAACTGGTATTCATGATCTCGATATATCATGAAATAAATTTTTTGCAATATACGTTAGTTAATGACGCAAAACTCCATTTTTGATTAAGGATAATTAGCGCAGCAGAATGGTAAAACTTAATATTTTTAATTTTAATGTTCGCTGCTCTTCACATTCAAAAATATTTATTTTTCTCACGAGGTCAAATACTTCTAACGTCTTTTAGCAAGCACATGTTGCAGATCTTGTAAATCAATTTCAAGAAAACGTTAAGATTTCCTCGGAAATGATCATAACTAATTATATCTCTAAGACAGAGTCTAATGTGTATTTATTAAATATGTTTATTGTTCGAGTGAGCGTGATTCAATCAAATTAGCCGTTGAAATCTCTTGTAGTTAAAACCACTAAATTCATGTGAGTTTTTACTATCATTTCCCAATATCTACGTTCATTTCGTGTAAAAGAAGAACAGAAATAAAATGGCATGGGCTTTGTTCTGATTCTTAAAAATATGAAAGTCATTTTGAAATTCTAGTATCCTTTACATCAGTTATTAAGAAATTCCGTGACTTTGTTGCAATCTGTTTCTGATTTTTTCATTTTCTGTGAAAATGCTTATAGTCATCGGAATTCTGTTGACTGGTCGTAACAAGAGTGCATACACGGCCTACATTCATATTTTATCTGTTTCGTGATGTGGCCGCAGTCGCCCAATATGAAACTGGATGCTGTGATCTCATGAATGGAATTAATGATTTGATTAACTTATCCGCTATGGTAAGATTGAGTTTCAGCAAAATCCCCACATCCTGTTTCGATCTTAAGATTAGTAGTATGAAATCTATCGAAGATAATTTTACTCTAGACACTGGATATCATTGCCCACCCACTAGAGAATGATGTAATGATATGGGAACTATGTTTTCGTTTTTGATAAAAAGGAAATAGATTGACTCTTCATAGGTTATGGCACGTCTTATAGCTATTCATTATTTCATATTGAAGTGTCACTTAAGGGAAAAAGTAAATTTGGACCCACTGAACTCGGTAGCTCGATTCCTCTTCTTCTATACCAACCTGATTTGATCTAGTTAAGTTCAACAATAATAAGCTCTTACCGCTATTGAGTGGCCCATTGGTCTCCTCAAACATGAATTGCCATCGAGGTTTGTCATAAAAGACCAGCTGTATCAGATTCCCATTGTTATGCAACAATTTCAGCTGTGCAATGTCATCCTCTGCCATTTGACATTTGTAAAATTCCAGCTCAGTCAACTGATGACGGTCTTTAGAACAGTGAATTAGTGCTTCTATAAATTCACGAGAAATAACTGATGCAGATATACGAAGACGTGTTATGTAATTATCGTTTCTCAACGATGTTATTAAACGAATTTCTGCTTGACTCGATGGTTGTATCTCGCGGACATGCAGACCGAGATATGTGATTGCATTGTGGCTTCGCAATACATCCAGAAGATTAACAATGAAAGTTTCATTTTGAAAACCAGTCTGATCCATCAAGTCTATTTCACGGAGTGTTCTATTGTTCTTTAACATTTCACAAAAACGAAGCAATGTTGAAGGCACACCAAGCGAACGGGCCAGCTTTAGTCTAAGAAGTGAATTGGTTTTCAAAGTGAATATAGTATTCAGTATATCGATATTGTTGCAAAATTCCACAGTCAGATCTGTTACAATTTCGTTACCTCCAAGACACTGACGAAGTTCATTTTCGTGTTGAAAAAACTCGCACGCTGAGAACTCCAATGTTTTGCATACTTTATTTTTTCTCAAAAGCTGCGTAAGCATCAGCGTATTCCCAGATTCATAAGTGTCACTGAAGCCAACTTTTAATGATTGATTTTTCATCTCTGCAGTCATATATTTGCAATTATACTTTGTTATTCCAAAGTAATTTCGAATACGAACAGCACTCATCTGTAGATAACGAATTGAAGAGCTATTAATAACGATGTCAAGCAACGCATCCAGATCACTTTCAGAGAATGAACAGTCTTGAAATGTCAACTTTACAATATTAAAACCTTTTGTGAGAGCCTTGCATAGTATGCCAATGCTTCTGCTTTTCATATCCTTTTTTACAACTGCCTCATTGTTATTTTCAATATATTTACCACCCATGGATACAAAGTCATGAATGTATTTTGGCGTTTCTCGATTGAAACTAATGGCGGGAAAGTGTTCGGAACATACCCAAAGAACATGACCATCAATCGTGATTGTTCGGTATAAATTTCCCAGGCTATGCTTGTCATTGCCATTTTCTATATATATTTCAAGTTCTTGTACTTCATTTCGCTGAAGTGGAACTGCTCTGGTTCGCTGAACATTACTAATCGAAGAGTTTGGGCGAGCTCTGTTGTCGTCAAATTGATTGATCAGTGCTTCCACTAATTTTAATTGTTGTTCTATGCTCTGGTTACATTCTAGATTGTTAGATTGTAACGAGGGTTTGTTTTTTAAATCTGTTGACAGATTTTCAATCAGTGAAAAGTCAAAATTTCCACGAGACAACAGTTGTCGAACGATGTTCAAGGTTGTTCTTAGGTATGATCCATATCTCACAGCAAAGTGTCTCACATTTTTAACTAAGTAACCATCATGAGGAGCAACATGCATTTCATTTGGAGTGTGAGAACATTCACATAGAAAATATAGCTTGTAATGTATTTGAGACCAGTCTTGCTTGTTATCGATCAACTTTATGTCATAATGTCCGACAGGCATTATGAAAAAATAACGAGGAGTAGTAAATTCGTGCAAATCATACATCTTGGCCATCGTCGCCGTAACTTGATTTAGCATTTCTTGCGGAATAGGATCTACACAATCATAAATATCTTCGTTAGAATTGTCAACATACATCAAAGTTTCGAATACCTAGACAATACGCACATTAATCAGCAAGGGTTCGGGTTTTTTTTCTACCACTTCGACATCAATCATCAAACTTAGATTATTAATTCAGACAATCGAAGAGACGATGCAAAAGAGTGAATACACAGATACAAGTGTGAGAATGATGATCATCGAGCATGCTAAGTCCTCAACTCAGTTTATTCAAATTATGGGAAAAAAATTAAGTTGTCAGGAATTCGACAACTTAATGAGGATCTTGTCTCTTCTCGAGGGCTTCATAGTTGACATCTCACCGTTTTTGAATTAAAATAGACAAACTCGCAATAATACTATCTTATTGATGCAATACAAATAATCTTTAACAAAAGAATGTCATCGAATAATGACGAAGTATCTTTTTTTGGTTGTAAAAGCTTTTCATATTAAGACTTGCTCTTTGTTGAAAACCCAGATTTAACATCATTCTAAATATTTTTCACAGTAATATCTAATTTCTCTTTTTATCATCTACATGTTGATCAATACCAAGAAATTTTATACTCTACTGTATGGACGTATATCACACAAAACACAATGTAACCGAGAAAAGTTTAAAATACTTACCCGACGTTGGTTCATCAAGTTGAATCAAATGTACAATATGTGACCCATTTAGTTGTTTTAAAGCATTACCTTTCACACGAAACTGTGAGCCGATTCCTAAGATAACTTCATCTTCCTTTTCAAATTTAGTGTAACCGGAAACCTTTTTTCCATTGATAGCTTCAATGAGAAATAGAGTTGAGTTTTGGACGTTTTTAAGAAATTTTCTAATGACATCGACGGAAGATGAACATGAAGTGACACTCCACCATGTCACTATTTCGTCTTTGGTGAAATCTCCACCAATATCACGCGGTACACCTCTCCATACTGTCTCTTTAACAGTAGGTAACAAACTCAGAGCTGTGTCAAACAATTTTAAGTATGGAAACCATAGTGTTAATTCTTGTCGATTTTCGGATCGTAGAGCTTCATTCAAAGCACGATACAAACTTGTCGTACCCCATTCCATTGTATAGATGTAAACGGCAGCTGATTGATCATGTGATAAACCATGTTCTGATGGAAAATGACAGTTTTGCTTAGCTGTCTGTATAAAATTAGATAGTCCAGTAATGTGAGTTTCGAAAGGTTTCAATGCCTGTTCAAGGGAAACGAGTTGCTCATCATGGTAACCATGAACAGCAGGAAGTCTTTTGAATGAAAGATCTTTATCAACAAAACGATTCATTCTGCTTGTGTTTTATAATCTTTTGAAGGTTGATGGAAGTATTTTCTAAAGAACACATAGTAGTAAATAATTTATTGATACTTATTCATGTTATAAGTGAATAGAAAAATCAAGAATTCTTTTACTATTTCTCCAGTAATTTGTTGATGATACGGTTAAGAGCATCATTGTTAGTTTTTCAAGAAACAATCTTGTGTAAAATATCTCAATTGTTTAAACATTTATCTTCAGACTTGTGACACAAAATTCTCAAATACTGGTTATACATCATTATGAAAATAAAGACGAGAACACGCTGTTGCTCATAAAGATCGATCCATATAGCTAACATCTCATGGTGTACACAAAAATGATGTCATTAGGAAATCATCAATCAAGAGATCAGATTTTTTGTACAACACAATTGTGAAGCACGATTTAGTCATTGCTCCAAAGCACGCGTATGTGTCGGTATGAATGTACATGTCACTTTAAACTAACTCTGATAACTATATGCACACGCATACACATGAGAACGAAAAATGATGAAATGGAAACTAGGCATAAAGTTCGATAAGTCTATTCTCAGAGTCTATTGATTTAAGAAAGCGTTCAACATAATGTTCGTTAGGTTTGTTGTGATATTTTGATGTTACGGATAATCAAGCTCGGCATACATCTGCTTAGATACATAATGGTTGATTATGCCAATTTTTCTAGAAAGAAGTCGAATATTGAAATTTCCACATCAAGAATTAATAGCATATTTCATCATATAGTATCATGGTTGTTCAAAATATGTTAGAATCGCATTGCTTTCTTTTATTAAGAGGGTTTTGACGTTACTCGTTTTCTAGACCTATCTCAAGAAATATCTTCAGAATTTCACATTATGGTGCAAATTAACTCTACCATATATTTTATGATTTATGTTAAAAAATCTCACGAGAAGTGTGCTAACATTAAAGTTTATTCAAGGTCGGAAACCATTCAGAACCACCAATGTTCGACTTTCGCTAGATTTGAAGTTTGAATTCGTAAACTATGCAAGAAAGTGTAATACTGCGGTTAATAGATTTACTTCCACTCGTCTGTAGGTTTCGATTTGTTAAAAATGAACAAAAATGTCATCGCTCTCTTCTCTCTTGATATTTCAAGGAAAAAGTTCAAAAACTATCTTTTTAACCCAAAACACTTTCTTGCCCTTTTGATATCGCCGATGTAGATCTACGCATCAATATTCACTCTAGTAACAGTCCCGCTTTCATGGATTTCCTAAAAGTATCTCGTCTCATTCTTTTCTGCAGGGAGTACTACGAAGTAGTTTTCATTCACATCCGGATACTAATTATTATGTAGTTTGGCTGTGTTGTCCATTTTCCTTACTCACTGATACATGATGTCGAATGTTCTAAAACGGATGTGACAGATTCACAGATTAGTTTAAACATTTTTTCATCTTTCACACTTAATCATGCCTACTTCAAAATTTTCCGCAATTATTTTAATACGCTGGTGAACTGCATATATGTTCTAGGTCAAACTAATATATGAAGTTATATTATTTGTAATTCTTCACCGTCACTATATTGCATCTCTATTAGTACTGAAGGTGTGGGTGTGGTTGCGTGTGGGTGTGGGTGAGGGTGTGTAGGCTGTACGTGTGGATGTTGGCGTTTATGTGGGAAAATGACTAATCGTACAACCACAACCACAACACATTCATATCCATTTCCACATCCACATTACCAATGCTCACAGCATATTTGCACTAACTATATAATTTTCTAAATAGTTTCTCTTATATATGGAAGCTTCCAAATAGTTCACTCACCGCACTTCCGAGCGTTTTCAATAACACCTTGTTATTGATTTTGAAATTTTTTTCCACCTTCACTGCTTGCCTATTTGTTTTGAATGATTTCTTTCTTTACCTTTAAAGTGTAGCAACACTGTTTGCTTAGTGTCTGTTTGCCTTGCCTCTTTCTTTTCGTTTTTTTAATATTCTGTTGAAATACAAACTCTATGGAGCAGGACTACACATAGCAACAGCAAAATATTCACAGTAAAAATGGAGGATGAGTATTGACGAAGAGTAAAATGAACATATTTTTTGTTGAATCGGATCGATTTCAATATGGTTGGAAGTATCGGAGATCTTTCAGCAATTCAACGTAGCTGGCATATATTTTCTATGAAGAGCACATCTACACGATAACTTGCAATAATGACTATGGACTGTAATGTTAATGCTTAGAATATCTATGTTTCACGTCAATGCAAACTGTGAACCGAATTAAAAATTCTTCTTCTTGAATATTTGAAAAAATCAATATTAAAATCCACGAATTCGCCCAAATCTAAAATATGTTTTGTCAAAATATTGCTTTCCGTTATTCTAACAAAGTCAAATATCAGTTTTCTATTTTAGATCCACGTAGTGTCTTGATTCATCTTCTATGAGATCTTTTAAAAGTTTATGAAAATATGTGATAACCTTTTTATGATGTCCTCATTTCCATTGCGAAATAAGACATTAGAATAAAACGAAGAAAAATATTTGATTCAGTTAATGTTTGAAGTTATATGAAAACTTTGATTTTTGTCTAATTTACAAAGCACAATAAATATTCGATCGACTTCATATTTGTTTCCTTTCGAAAAATATAAGTCAGAATATTTGTAAAACGATATTTAATATCCTCAGTACATACAAAATTCAACAATAAAAAAATCAAAGTCTGGTACTGTGAAAGATTTTCCTCGATAAACGAAATGATATTCGGATTTCTTTTTTTATATTCTAGAGCCTTGGACGAAGGAATGTCCCGTGTTGAAGCAGTCTGAATGTAAGATCCACATTGACTATTGTACAGCTTTATATACGATCCGTCACGACTTGACAATGAAATCTTTCAAGCCATCGCTTATGACCGTATGTCCTACTGTTCAGTTATCTTTTGATTTATTTCTATCAGCCTATAGTTTTTTGTATCAGAATTATTTTCTTTTAATCCATTAAGACTGTTTCTATTCAAATATTCAGTTTCAATCATCAGGTAATAACGTGAGACCAAAAATTGAATGAAACATCATTTTCTCAGAAATCTCGCACCAAGTTGTGTCATGATACTCTTGAAAGATCTTTTTGTATTATAAGAAATCATTAATAAATTATAGGAGCTCTTATGTGATAGTAAAATCTTTGAAAATCTTATACTTCGATATCATTAAAAAAGTGTGATGCTAAGATTTTTTTTCTATAGTCTTGCCTGGTATTAAAAACTCGTATGCCGGTTCACAAATAATAATGTATCTATACGTCAAAACGAAGCAAAATTTAGTCTGCGTCTGATTCTATCATTTAATGAAAGTGTTTTCAAGCTCTACTCGGCTTTTTGTAACCTTCGTCTCTATTTTTATAAGAGTACTTAAAATCAGAGATAAAATCTAATCTAATATGTCCTGATCACGCATTCTCACCCACGGAATTACTGGATTAATGTTTGGAACCGTTTGCTGCTTTTATTTAACAATTCAATTAGCAAAAGCTTGCCAATTTGTTTCTGACTAATAAGAACGACGTTTTTTCCCGGAAGAGTTGCAAAAGAATATTTTAATTCATTATTAGATAATCTATGCAATATTTTTCTAGAAAACTAATTATGGCACGTTTCCAATGGAGAAAAGCGAATCTTGTGGATTCTGATGAATGTGTCTATGTACTCCTGAGACCATGTATTAACTTTCAATTTCTCCTGCTTGGGGCGCACAGGTATCAATAAAGATCTGATGCAGTTAAACAATTGTATTTTTCAACCGTTTCTGTTCTTGTTGCTTCCCATTATTGTCTTTTTTACAAGAGAGATTCTCAGAATTATGAGTAGATCGTAGAAAGTTGATGAAGAGTTTTTTGTTGATAAGCAAAACGTTGAAATATGATGGGCAGTAAGAATCATACATAAAACTGAAAACTGAAAATTGAAAAACTTATCTCACATTATTTAATTAGAGTTCATATTTAGATAAATAAAAAGAGACTAATATTTAACCATCTACCTTTTTTTATTCCACCATTCTTAATCATCACACAAATCTCCACTACGTAGCTCATCTGAGCCTTTGCATAGGATCACATAGTCTTGACTCAAAAGCCATTGAACAGTTGTTGACGTTCTCTCGCCCAACTTACCTTTTCTATGTACACCATCTACTATCTAAGAGTAAAACAAGATCGCGCAACATTTTTCTTACAGTAACACAAGCACATGGTACTAAACGGCTTGTCACTTAAAGTTCGTCGATCGATCTCATCTTGATATGTGAGAAGATATTGTACGACAGTAAATAGACTTCATCTGAACCCAGAGGTGCTTTGGGTCGCCAGATTTGCAGAGAGAGGAGCATAGTACAAGAAACTGATTGGGAAGTTTTTGCTAAAATTTACCGGATTTTTCGAGGGCATCATGAGTGAGTAACTTTTCCTCAATTGATGAAAGTAGGAATGAATAAAAAGGCCCCAGCTTCGCTATGGTGAAAAAACAGATATTTTTCAAGATGCTTGATGGCTACCTAGTTATCCTTTTCTGGAGACACCCCTGATTGAGGCTCACTTAACTTCACAAAGTTCCGCTGTCCCTGTTACGTAATGACCATTGTAGTTCTTCTGCAGTATGTTCTGATTTATATATTTTCACAATATGAATCTCGTTAGTGTCTTTCTTTCTTGTAAATTCTTATGTGCATAATAAATGTTAATGAACATCAGTGGATTTCGACATTTTTTAAAATACGAACCTTCATTTTCATGATCATGAAGCTAGAGAGGTGTCGTGGTACAAAACGTTTCTGTTCTTTACTGATTGCTGTAAATAATTCATGAATCAAACGATCGCATAAGCAAAATATCTGTTTTATTTAATGCTCGGCCATGTTCATATAACGAAAAACTCCACTTTGTACAGAATCATTCACATTATTCTAGAGTGAATAGTCCTATTTCATTAGATTGTTCGTATATTTCGAAGCGTAAAAAATGTTATGAACAACGTGCTGCAATATTATTTACTACATAAAGTTGAATCGAAATATTTATTGGATCCAAACTAACCGTTTTACGCGTTTATTAGAAAAAATCTTGAGCATACCTAGAATAATTTCAAATAAATATGTTACATTCGTATTTTGGTGATCAAAGTCTTTATATTGAAAAAGTTTCAAATACTTCGATATAAAACATGCTTCTAATGACAAATTTTTCAAATATTATATATGTACTAATCCTTTTTTAAATTCAGCATTAGTTAGTGACATACGTCTGTGTTGTGATATGAAACATTGTAAACTTGCGCTCGCGCAGAAACATATGATGCCACGATTCTTTTATTCGTTATTTTTTCCTTTGAATTTAGTAGTCGAATGAGCAGTATGATAAGAGTTTATAACTTCATAACAACCGATTGTCATTACCTGTAGCTAGTCTATATCGAAAGATAAATTCTGTATTTATTTATACATTTTCTTGGACGAAGCACGATGCTTCTCTCTGTAACTCTTGGAAATATATCAACTACATTCTTTGATGGACAAAAAGTCGGAGCAGTTCAAATGTTGTTTAATGCAAAGATAGGATGGAAAAGAAAATATCAACTAGAACTTAAAGCAAGTCATATCGAAGAAGACAAGATAATTTCTTTATTTTCCCAGCGTTTGCTTCATTTACTTTGACTGAATGAAACTAGTGAATGAAGAAGAGCTGAAGCATAACGAACGTGAAAATGATACTTTATGATTAGTTTCAATTTCGTTGAAACTTGAAATTCTCAATAGACATTGATTATAGACTACAAGTTGAAATTGACGAAATTCATGGCTGCACTTTTCGATGATAAGTAGTATTTTTATTTTTAATAAATTACGATCTCGATGACAGAAAGAAAAGAGGTTTCAACATTCGATGAAAGATCGATAGGTGCATTCTGTGACGCAACCATTATACCAAGACCAAGTACACAACTCTCGTAAACATAATTTCTGCGGCTCGTTGTTTCCTTCTCAACAGAGTTAAAATATACAAAGGCAAGGTGAGTGGCTGGCAGGAAAGTAGAAAAAATGTAAAAGAATTTGAATTCAATTTTATGCACACAGTTATAACATGTTGATTAATATTTTTAGAACGCGTATTCGATTATTACAATGGAGATTTATTATACAATATTTGCTTTGCAATAACAGGAGTATATATTCATACTTCACTTATTTCCATGCGTATAAAAGTTGTCTCTTGCTTTTTTCTATTGACGTTTTATCTAACTATATCGATGGTACTCATTTCTTTATATCGAAACAATCAAACGAAATTGTGAGATATTCGTTGGCGAAAACTTGATATTAGTCCTAAACATATTTCGAATAGCTCAACAACCGCTAAAAATATTACTTCAACAACATCCAATAAAAATAAATCCGTGAAATACTTGTGGTGTGTTAATCATTATGGTCCTAATAATCAACTAAAAGATTTTTTAAAGTGTTGTATAATAGCTATGATACATAAGTATACTTCAATTACACTTCTACTATATCCACATTATGGACATAGAAATAAAGGAGTTCAATGATTTGATCATTTCCATGATTTAAAAGAATTCGGTAAAGCTTTACTATTTATGTTACATACAACTGATCGAACTCGTATCAGGTAGACTATGGCATCCCGAAGAATGCAATAATATCAATACAAAATTTCTATAAAATAAATATTAATTTTCATCGTTCAATAAATCTTATGAGAAATTTCGATTTGAATGAATTAAAAAATAAATCTAACGATTGTTCGTCGGTGTTTCTTCACATTCATTATACCGCATTCAGAAACTTTTTCTTAACAGAATATTTTCATACAACGAATATTTCAACATTTACAACGAACTGTTTTGATTCAACGCATGACATCTCATTTAATTAGCCAATTATCACAACTAGTCATTGGTAGAAATTATTCTCGTGCTAATCTTAAAATATTAGCTGTTATTATCATATTAGAATAGACGATCGTAAAGTTATGATTTTATCGATTTATATTAACATATTATGTATCCATATCTTAACTCAACCGATCTGAAACTATTGACCAGAGTAGTCTTCCAATACTGTTTACTACTTCGCAGCACTTATTGAATCATACGAATTTCGGGATAGATCGTTATATCTAGCTCCAATATTTATTGGACCACCTTGAACAACTTATTCAACAACAGTCTTAATGCAAAAAGTGTATCAACAAAAAGGAATTGTTTATGTATTTTCCACGGCAAAATAAAGTCAACCATATCTTGTCACAAAACAAAATGTGAAATATGTCGACGGATAAATTTTTCCTCGTTTTTCAATCTTTATCTTCAATAATATTAGCGTATTCGAAACAATAATTCATGGTATAGCTTTTGCGTATCAATGGAATAATTTCATGAACAAAACAAATTAGTAGAACAACTGTCAAAGTTAGAATTTTCTTTGAATAGAGAGAAA
>OENT01002012.1:0-26939 GCA_900239685.1 Rotaria macrura | reverse complement strand
GTGGTACAGGGATTTTTTCAAAAAAAACTTTTTTCTCAGAATTATCCACAACGTATAGAAATCGACTCAGTTTTTAACGCTGATTCAGAATCTGATATTAGTTTTGAACCAAATCGAGCTTTCTAACAAAACATTGGCTGCAAAAAGGTCTCAAATGCACAAAAACTGCATCCCGAAACTAAATTGCCTAGATATGTCTGAGATGATCAGTAGTTTTGGAGTTTCCCAAAAAGGTTTACCAAGATACTTCATCCGTGCACACATTCTAGGATGACTGATTTGTCTCATTCACTTTTTGAAGTACACATAACTCTCGGACAAAAGTCTGAAGTTTCCGCATTTATTTTTTATAAGAAAGTTTGAAATCTGAAAATAGTTATGTAATATCTAAAGTTGTTTATAGAATGAAAATACATAGTCAAAAACCAAAACAAGATTAGTTCGCTTATTTTTATATTAATAGGCATGATTACATTTCCCCATAATATGTAGATGAGAGAAGAGAAACCCTTGTCCTATTACAAAATGTCTTCACTACAACACCTTTAGTTGTTCTAGTTCAACATTCTCCTACTTGAACAAGTTTTATTAGATCGTCATGAAACCTATTAGTGAATTTCATTTTGCGATAACTTATAAGACATGGTAAGATATAGATTCTGTTAATATAAGTGTTTCCAAATGACGATACGTGACACGATACTATGTGTGTACTGATGCCCCAACATATCAAACATCGTGTTGTCAGAGAAATAGAGATTATTTATTCATCTATTTTTACTTGACAGTCATAAGAATTTGATAAGAAGAAACAAATACGAAAACAAGGGAATAAAATAGGCCTGGTATACTTCTTTAAGTAAGTTTCGTCCATCAACTTTAAATTATTCATTATTAAAACATCTCAGAAAATATAAATTCATTTCTAAAATTCATGTAATTAGATGAAGTAATATGCCACTTTCATTTCTGTATAGCTCCCAGTTAGATTTCACATATATTTTTAAGATTTTTATTCATTGATTGCAAAATTTTAGCGCGAATCATTTTGATCGTAACATTCTACCTTATAGTTTAGTGTGAATTTCTTTTTAGGAGGAGCGATAAGAAGATTCAATGATAGCTTCATATATAGAAACTGTATTGAATTCTATAAATTCTAATTCTTAGTCCTCATCAAATTTATTGATATAGACAAGAAATAATTAATCATGTTGATTAACAATAAAATAAAAATCGCTGGGGAAAACAATCTTTATTTTTTCTATTTATTTATAATTCTGTATGTAACAACCGCTGGTATTCGAATGAATTAAAACAATCATTTGAATCATTTTGCAGTTCATCATTTCTCAGTTGATCTTGTATTGTGCCAGTATTTGAGACTGATGAATAGAAGAGTAGTTTAAAGAAGATGTAATCATGTAGATGCTTACTTTCAGTGTCTCCTCCAAGTTCAAATGTTGAGTCATGTAGTCGAGTATATTGATAATTATTATCGAAACATCGATTATTTGAATTTAGATGACGCTTCAACATCACATAAGAACATGCTGAAAAAGTGACTACACTAAATATGATAACTATGATAAGTAGAACAATATCGAGTGATTTATTATTGACACGATTCAACGATAAATGTGACGATAAGAAATTTTTAACCTAAAATATGTAAAGAAAAAATTCTCTGATTTAAGTTATTCAGTCTTACTGCATGGATTAATGGAGATTTTGCTAAAGTAGTCGTTGCATGACACTTTTGTTTTAAATTAATTGATTGATACAAACCTAGAGCAGGTACTCTTTCATCAAGCACAAAAAATAAACACAGAACCGAGTGTATCTACACAAGACTATATGCCATCCTCTTACCGAGTTAGAAAAGATCCATTACTGCCACATTCAGTTTTCACTTTACTGAGAATGTCATCAAAGTTCTGACATTCTTGTGTGCAATGATCAACACCGACGGATATTTCTTCATGACATTTCTAAATCATCATGTTGTCAAATCTACTCATGAACAAGTGCAAGAAATGATTACCTCAATCTGAGGCCAAAAAGCATAAACTACATGAATAAGATAGATGATTTCGTTGATGCACTGAGTTGAATTAAAAAATTGTTCTTCATAATGAAGATCACATAACATTGGCAAGATTTTCAATGTCGTCATGCTAATATTCTTTATTCGATAAGAACAAGTGTGTATGAAATAGATTTTTATTCAATTTTTACCTTATTCAAAATCATTGGACACATATCAATCAGTGCTAACAGTCGCGAATGACATTTTTCTAAGTAACAGAATGAACGTCCTTGTTCTCGTATAATTTCATAAGTAAATCGGATATCATCGTCAGATAAGTTTTTCAAACACAATTGAATTGGTAAACAAAAGCGATTTAATTTTTCTAGTATTGTTCGATCTACCAACATATCAGTCACTTCTTGTAAAGACTGAAATACAATATTTGGTTGACGTACTAATGAATTTGACTCAGGATCAAATGAATATTTTTCACATAGATCATTGAGCTTCGTATTTGGACTACATTGTTTTATTTGTGATAGTATATCGATGTTACGATAAAAATTCATTTGATCAACAAGTGAATCGGCTGATGGTAGTGTTGGCTTTTTTCTAATTGTACTAGATTTTCTTGATAGTGAATCTGGTGTCGACTTATTTCCAGTAGTCTGATTCGTGGAAGTTAAACTAGCAGTTAATCGATTAGTGAGTGTTAGCAACGAAGATAAATATGTATTCGTTGAAGTTTCGAAATCGATCGATTGATTTAATGATGACGATTCATTCGTGATTGAATCGTTCATATTAAGAGTATTGTCTAAATACATGAATAGAATTTTCAAAAAAGTTTCAGTCGAAATGTTAGTTTTTTGTAGTAGAAAAACTATTCATTTCAATTATTCTTGCCATTGTGAACTATTACACATAAGTAGTAGACAGAGCATTACTCGTCTTTCATGTTTTACTGCTTACCGAATAGAACATTTGCAAGTGCCCGGCACTTTTTGAACAAATATATGTATCAATCTTAATGAGCTATGATCATTGTCCAATAGATTCAGGCATCAGCGCTAGTAGTTACTCGTGTAGGATAAAATATGCTACATTTTTTTCACAGATAACTTTACGATAATTAACATCCATTTGAAACTGAACGAAGACTAACTACTCCGTCATATCCTTCAACAGAGATAGACGATAGAGATCTGATTTTTTCTACCGTTCAAATCGTATGCATTTAATTGTTTCGGACAATATTTATCCTGTCCATCACAAAGTCTATTTCATGGGTTCATGAAGTAAGTTTTCTGTTAAAAATTTGCCGATACAATATAATAAAATAGTTAGGTATCATGATCAACTGACACAATAGAACAATCTTTTGGAAAAAGATTGTAGTACATTGTTCAGCATTGCAGCTTAAAAGGATTTACATGACAGAATGCTTCGTTACTTAATAGAAAAATTGTGCATCTATTTTTTTCTGTAGAAAATGTTTCCTATTATCAAATAAATAGTGGACTTTATTTATGTTTGGAACGCTTTGTTTTTGAGTGCGATTCCTATTCGAAAATCAAGTGTTCATCTTCATGATTTGCATCTGAGCATAAGCATACTCTATTCAATAGAAGAATGAATGCTAAGTTTTTTCATGAAATATTAATCGAAGAATTTCGCAATTTATCACCTAGTCACTTTTCAAGATTGCAAACGTTGGAAACCGACAGCACGAGTGATTTTGAGTTGACTCTGTGAGCGATATATAGTTTTGTTGTATTTTAATGGTGAACAAACGATATTCATCGATATCAGTATATACAGGGAGACTTAAATCATATTTTGCAAGCTCTCAAGATTAGTAATGTTCAAAAAAAAAGGTTCACAGCTTATTAAGTCTCTCTTACCGGGTAAATATCCCCACAGTAAGATACTAATACCTCGGAGGTCTTTACTACTAGCTCTATGTACTCTACTATATATTAAAAGTATGTTTATTTATTTGGAGATTCTTCCTAGTAATCCCTGATTGATTTTGTCAAACATCCATTTTTCTGAAGCTGGTTCTGTTCAGAAGAAAATATTTGAAACGTACTTCTTAATGGCTAACATAGTTAAATCAACGTAATACATGAATTATATACCATATTTTTTATCTCTTTATATTCATTGATCGAGAAAATGACATTTGTCAACATAAGAAAAAAGATCAAAAAGAACAACCATAACACACGATACACTTTCTTTTTACTGGAAAAGAAATATGCACAGAAATACATGAATCAACGTTTCACGAAGAATCGTATCGATCTTATTTGTTATAGAATAAATTGTGCATTCGTATTTTAGACATTCATCTTACATAATACAAGTATTCTATTTATATTCATATATTTTCAACTCTACGTTCTTATTCTCATGAATCCTAATAGCACGCTTCATCAGAACCTAATTAGAGACTGTCTAAGATAGATATGAACCTAATTCGGAAACAATTAAAATGCAACGATGACCCTCTATCTTAATTGTCAATCAGCAATGACTTGGAAGTAAATCTTTACGTATCTGCTCATTGCAACTTTCCTCTTTCTCGGTGAAAAGTGGTTGTTTCTTCGTATCTTAACCGTTTCGTTGATATTATTTTGTTTCAAGTAGTATACCATTCACGAGGATACTACCTCAAAATACAATCGTTAAACGTACAAAACATCGACAATCATCAAGTTTACCTAAATAGAATGCTAAAAATGATCCACTGTTTCGTATTTTTCGACAAAACAAAACTACACCAACGTCTTAGGTTCTCTTCACTTTTGAAATATTTCCAATAGAACTTAAAGATTTGTCATCTCTGCTAGAAACTGTTCGGAATTATTTTCTGTTTGATGAATTTTCTGAACATCTGAAAAGCGGTAGTGAGTAATCCTTTAAAAAACGATAGATTCGTGACAAAAACATCAACAATAGTAGAATTCTCCCTCGTAATTTGCTTACCAGCTATCGTCTCAGTCAATTGTTCGTTTGTCAAATCAATAATGACGATTAATGAAATAAATAGTATTAAAATTTTACTGAGACAATGTATAATAAAAGCCATGTTTCGACAGACAAGCATGCCGCAAAAATTGCTTAATATCTATTATTAAAGTAAGCCCCTTTACTATTGTTTATTTTTTTTATGCGTAACATATTGCAGCAGCTGCTTCACAATGCAAGCAAAGAATATGTATATTACATTACTCATTTTTCTTCTTCTTGCTTGTCGCTTTATTTGATGATTGAAGATAGATGTGAAATTTTGTCTTCTGCTTTTTTTTTCATAAGATACGTTTCCTGTCTTCAATGGCATACTGCATAAGTTGATCGTGTCGTTGACACTATTGCAATTCGACAGCAAAGAAATGCACTTGACTTAGAATTAAGTATATTGATCTTTCAATAATAGAAGAATTATGTAAAATAAAGGAAATGAAAAACAACTTTTTTGCCCCGATGAAAACGAAAAAACAGAAACTTTGAAGCAGCAAATCAAATCATAACTCAAGAGAAAAATATGTTCAATAGAGCAGTATTCATTCTAGGCTAATTTGACTACCTCGACAGCTTTTGTCACATGTACATGCAGATGTTTTTCTTTCAGGTGCTGTATGTTATCATCATGACAATGTGCTAATAATAATAGTGTGTGACTTTTTAATTCACTCAAAAAAAAAGAAAGAAAGAAAGAAGAAAAGACATAGTATACAACAGAACAATATAAGATGTTTTGTTTTTCTTTCGTTCATGTTAATAGGGTAATGACGGCGAGATGGCAGTAGATGCACTACTAGTGACTGAGAGTCCTCCAGTTCCAGTCGATGTTGTACTTGCTGTTGGACTAACCCAATAAGATGTTGAAAGATATGGATTCGGTGTTGGAAAATTAGCGGCATAGTCATATGTACTTGGATGATTCCAATAGTTCGTGTAAGCTGTTGAAGCAGCAGCAACGGCTGTGGTCGGATGATGATGATGTGGCATATGAACAGCTGATGTTGTTGCTGCTGCCGAACTTAAGGCACTCCATTTGAAATAAGCAGCATGTGCATGTGAAGAACGCATCATTTCTTGTTGATATTTTGTATATGGTGATTCGGCTAATTGTGGTTGACTTAATTGATGTAAACCATTGAAATCAAACTTATATGCATAACGTTTCCCATGAACTTTTGTCATGATATTTTTATCATAATAATAACGTAATGCACGAGATAATTTATCGTAGTTCATATTTGGTTTAGATTTACGTTCACCCCATCGACGTGCAACTTCATCGGGATCAATTAATTTAAATTCCCCATTAGAACCTTCCCAGGCAATAACATTTGAATTTGCACTTGCATCAGCTAACAATTCAAGTAAAAATTGCCATAACTGTATTTGACCTGTACCTGGACAGAAGAAAAAACAATCTTTTTTTTTCAAAATATGCTAATAAAATTAGGAGTTTATCCTTCATATGTAGTAATTTACCCGCTGCACCACTACCGAATCGATGAGTATTATGAGGAAAAAATGATTGACTCGCAAATGTCGAGTATGGATCTGTAAATAACATACGTTTTATTTTAAAAATGTTATTCACTTTTTTTTTGTGATTACCTCTCAATCCATGTGGGGATTCAGATTTAACCAAAGATGACCAAGATGATGATTGTTGTTGTTGATGTTGTTGTTGTTGTTGTTGTTGTTGGCCTGTATTTGAATTAGAATCATTTGTGGTATGGCCACGTCCAGATCCATTTTCATATTCATGTTTAAGTCTTGAATTACCACCGCCACCACCAGCATTTGTTGATGACGCTGAAGATGAAGTAGACGAGGGAGTTGTCGTTGTGTGATACCCAACTAAAATCAAATAAGCATGATGAGCTACTACAACAATCAAAAGTTTGATTGCTAATCGATTTGATTATTTCGTTAAACCAACCAAATCGAAGAACAAATGATTGTTAATTGAAAGTCAAAAAGACAACAACAAAGAAAACTGAATGGCATTTCCTTTTTTCTTCGTTGAATCAAATGAACAATCGTTTTGATGAAAATTTAATTGAAAAAAATTTTAGCCTTTTAAATTCATCACCAGTATATTGTCTTTTTTTTTAGAAAAAAAAAACATAAGATAGTAAGAACAAAAAGGGAAAAGTTTGTTTCGTTTAATTATTTTCGCAAATCTCTCAAGTGTTTCTCTAATCTGCAATCGACACTTGATATAAGTCAAAAAGCGAAGATAAGTACTTTTTTTTTCATCAAATGTTATTCTTCCTATGTGTTTCTAACAAAGTAAATAAGAAAAAAACTTACAACTATCGGAAATGTTCGATATTGTTCCGCCAATGCCTAAAGATGTCCATGCGTGCTTTGATGGTTCTATAATATAAAGTTGTTGAAAATGTTCTTTTAACTAATATTAAAATGAATATTTCTCTCGTTTTCCTTTCATTTATCTATTTTTTTCTCAACGGATATACTCGACTTCTTGTATCATTTGTCGTTAGTTTTTACTTGCTCGACTTGACTCTAAAATATCTATGAAAACTAGTACTTTATAATAAGTAGAATGAGACGAATCAATGTTTCTCATATATTTTTCTTTTTCTTGTTCTTCTTTTTCAAAACGGAAAAACTTCGATTCCTGCTCGTGCGTATATACAAATGCATGGACCGAACTGAAGGCGGACGGAAATCTCGGCTTCCTTGCATAGAACGACTCGCTTACCAGTAAGCATGATGTGTCGATTTTGTTATGTATATGTGTATATGTAGTTGTGGGACGGACGAGGAAAAAGGACGCCTTTAAGTCCCGGACTTCCTTGAAATTGTGTCGACGACCGACAGAGAAAAGAACTTTTTACGGAAATGCAATGGACGATTAAGAGAGATTGAATCTCCGTTGTCGCTGCCGTTAGATTTCTTCGTGGAAGTTGACGACAACGTTCAAGTAGCAATGACGAATGAGGAGCAGAAGGAAGCAGGAACTGAGGCTTTTCCGTCTCTCTTTTTTTTTCTCTTTTTTTCTCATAAGAAAAATAATCATTTCATCAGTGTATGCAATTGTGCCTTTCTGTATGTTGGCGCGTCCAATGAAAAATTTCCACCAATCACAATGATTTTTCTTCTATTGAGATGAGCCTATCTACGTGTTCGTGTGCTCATTCTCTTTCTCATGATGAACATCAATCTAATGTGTAACGAAAAGAATGA
Source organism: Rotaria macrura (assembly GCA_900239685.1). Taxonomy (NCBI): domain Eukaryota; kingdom Metazoa; phylum Rotifera; class Eurotatoria; order Philodinida; family Philodinidae; genus Rotaria; species Rotaria macrura. The sequence continues at coordinate 18,667 of OENT01002012.1, read as the reverse complement.
AAATAAAAAGAAAGAGGGAACAATTGGGTGGGTGTAATATTTACATGAAGATGACAAATAACAAGGTTCTACGTGAGAATATTTTTTAGTCTTGCATAAATATATTCTAAAAGTTCTTCATTAATTCAAAATTAAATTTGCTCTCGTACAGACAATCGTCTTTTATTCATTTCATCGAACGACAACGGAAGTAGCCGTCTCTCTTTTTCTTCGTTTGCTATTTTTCATTCTATGCTCATGTTGTCTCTACTACATAAAGTTCAAGCATCAGCAGTTATTTCCTGTAGAGAATGACTGGCTTCACTGTTTTTAGACATTTTTTTTTCTTTTTGCTTTTCTCTAACTACTATCTATCCGCTGGCATTAGTATATTTGGAAACACAGACAAAGTCTGTGTGCATGTGTACGCAAAGAAAATTGACTTCCGGCATAGACCGGGTTACGCTAATGCTGTGCAGTCCATTAGAGATCGATGTGATGAGTAAAGTATAATGTATTTTATGTTTTCAGGTGTATAAAATCAAATGTCACAGTTCAATGGACGAAAAATACATAACAAATAGATGAGAAAAGATACGAGAATTTTCGGGAGAAGAAAACTTTCTTGCCTGTTTTTCATGTCAATATGAAAATCAAGATGTAAAAAGCATATGTAAATTAACAAGAATGACAACATAGGTGCAAGAGTGACGTCTTCAAACTGCATACGTAATGAGAGACACATCCGGCGCCAGTCAAGAAGCATTTTTTTACTTGCGTGTTGAATGTCAATAACATTTTCTAATTCTCATTTTTGGTTTTTCTTGACGTCATTCCAACAAAAAAATAAATCAATGCCAAGAAGCTGGTCAAAATAGAATATGTACTATAGTAAATACATAATTCTATTATTTTAATCGAAAATTAGAAACAATGTCAAGGCAGACATAAAAACAAAATGTCTGTACATTTTTATGGACAATATTAGAAATTACTTTCAATTATTTTGAATTATTCTTAATAATCAGTGGCATTGATTTAATTAACTTTCTCTTTCCCATCTATGAACATGTATATTTATTTATCATCCAATCGTAATATGTATATATACATACATACACACGACTATATATGTACATATGAGTTAATCGTCTTTCGTTTTTTTTCAATTGCATAATCAACATTGCTATCGATCATTATTATCGATATCATGTCAATAAGAGAACTGCCCAGCCCATCAAATATTAGTTTCGTGCACACGCAATCATGCAGGTGATTTATTTTCGAACGCGTGGGTAGATGGCAATTCTAATTGGCCTTGCTTCTCGTCTCGTGTAACGATGATGATTTTCTTCTTGAGAAATAAAGATGTTTGATCTGTAGAAAGAAATAATAGGCATTCTTCTTCTTTGTTGTTTGATATAAAGAAAGGATGATGAAGGAAATACCTTAACGTTCAAGTGTAAATAATGCCCTATTAAAAATTCACTTCAATGAACAAGGAGAAAGCAATGATTTTGGCACGTGTTAGACTTTCGTAGAGAAAAATAAAGGTGCGTATGCGAGCGGCAAATATATACTAAATTGCTCTTGCATCACGGGTGATTGACATATGACTACAACAATATTGTACGTTGCTAAATAATATAGACTAATCATTCGATCGATGCAAGGTCAACTGAACACAACAGGCGGTTGTCATTCTCATACAATATTTAAGCATATACTGTTCAATCCAGCTCGCTTTTTTTGTTTTTCTTACTGTATTTCGATATTTATCCAATGATGAGCTTAAATAGAGGATTTGATTAACACGTACAAAAGAAAGACACGTGTATAAATTCGTTTGATGAATTCACAAAATAACAATGAGCAGATGCCGACATCGAAAACGGAAACCGAATATGAGAGAATTCTTCGATGTTGTGCTTGTCGCATCAAGTTAAAAAGACTGTTCGTGATAAGTCATTCTTTGTTTGTCGTCAATTTACAGTCGAATCATCATGAACCATTCATTTTATGTGTTTCTGTATTTTATGAAGGATTTGACTTCTTCGAACAATGAGCATCCCATTTGAGTCGTCAATGTCTTTTCTACATGAGAATAGTTTGATTTGGTATGGTATGGAAAATGTAGTTGATCATTGAAAATGAACAACATAGCCGTTAGACAAATGAAGGTGGAATATGTATATATGTCGTATTCTGTTATTATCATTCGATGATTAATAAATGATGATGTTGTTCTAATCGAACTGTCTATCTTATTCCATGATTTCGTTAGTGCAGTCAACTGAAAGTGAACGAATGCAAGCACAAAACTCCACCTTCCTATTTATCTTGCTTTAATTTGGTCTGTAGGTTTGATAGAAATGAATTCGATGATATGGAATGTAACACTATATCATCTGTTTAGTTTTTATAACGTCAACGTAGTGAAATTATTAGAAAGTAAATCAATCGAAAAAGTTCTAGCTAATCTTATTTATGATATGTGTATATGAGAATGCACAAGAGACAGAAATATATTTGATTTAATTAAGTTTAACAGATAAAGTCACACTTTCGTTTCTTGTTAGTATTAAAATAAACTCTTAGAAATAAGACATTCAACTTTCTCGTTGTTAGATTTATTGAAAAGAAAAAGAAATTTGAATTCTATTCTGAACAGGAAATAGAAACAAATGATGGCACCGCTGAGATCAAACATGAATCCTCAGCGTTTGATCAGAGAACTGGGAATATTTTTTGTGTCATTTTACTAAATCAACAACACATTGACTATCCATTTTTTATTCATTTTTCGTTATGTGTGAAAATACATTAGACGAATAAACGTAAGACATTTTTTTTTGTTGCGATGCCTTTTGCTCATTCGTGTTGATCGTCTTATAACACTATTGATCCACGACGATATGATGACAGTCAGCTTGTCTGTGTCTATCCATCATGAGGATAAATGTACATTGACATAGACGTGTGACTACCGGTGTTGATTCACAAATGAACATAGACACATTTAACTAAAATGTGATTATTTAGAGAGTAAACATATACGAACATAATCAGTGAAATGAATAAATAAAATCAGACAAGTTTTTTTTTTCATGTAATAGAAACATGTGAATTGAATATTTGTATATTGAAATGCATTAAAATGATTTTAATTGATCATCTAAACGAACAGTAGATCAAGAAAGATACTGTGATGGTTATAGTCGAATAATTTCTTTTTTTTTTCTACTAATGATACGCAGATAATAGCAGTCAGCTAAGCCACAAGGAGAAGTTGTGGTAAAAAAATTTGAACAGTCTATCCACGCTCTCGTCTTTTTTGATCGTTTCTGGTTGTCGAATACTGTACTGTCGATTAAGCTGTACCTTTTACTACAAATAGAGCACTAAATCTAAAGGGACATATGTTCGAGGAAAAAAATTGTGATTCCATTTGGTTGAGATTCTACTAATGTCTGGTGCTTTGATGAGAATATATCTGCAGAGATAAAATTACTCGTTTTCTTTTTGAAAGAGTCTTAGTCAGTTGAAAAACAAATTTCAGTCAAATCAGATTAAATTTCATGGCGATTGTAATATATCAAGATGCAATTCTTGATAAAACCAGCAAGAATCTGATTCAATTATTTTCCTCAAACATATATCTCTTTAGTTTTGGTGCCCTGTTTGTAATTAAAAGTACAACTTGATCGATGGTACTATATTTGAAAGCCAGAAATCGTCCAAGAATTAGGGTTGCTCTTCCATTGCATATCATTTTACAAAAGTATTTAAATATGAACTCTTGCTACTGTTTGTATGCTCATAGGAAACCATTCTTTGTCATTTACAGACGCAGCTTAGTTCTGGGAGTGACAGTAAACGAATGATCATATTCTTGTATGTCAAATCACTTCTCCGCAAGAATGTTTTTTATTCAATCAATCTTTAAAGTACATGAATTTTACGACTTTTCGTGATGCGAATAATATATAAATAGTTATATTGGCACACAACTAAATCATAATACTCAGTACAATGTATAAATACAACACGTATCGATCTGATGAGGTCCATTTCAAAGTATCAGTTATTGATTATTTTGATGTATTAAAAAATATTAAACAGGTTAAACATGAACTTAATGATTAGGCTGTGAAACCATGAAATGTAATAGGCGGTTGAATTGTTGTTTGAAAAATACAAAACACGCTTTTCGGAATGTTACAGAAGCCAATGTATAGAAAAAGAAGGTAATCTAGAAAACAATTGTATCGTTCTATCTTATTTTAAAAAAGAAAACAAAAAAGAAGAGACATTTACTCCTATATAGACGTTAATGTATGTTGAAACCCATTCCATTGAGAAACAATGTAGGCAGCTACTTGTATGAGTGATAATTTAATGAATTGAATGTCTTTCTTATCAAAATGTTGTCTAGGATTTTGCACGTCTTGATTAGCAGGTATTTGTGTCGATGGAAATGTTTGATGATGGGTACTATGTTGAATATTAATAAGAGCGAGTACACTGAATTTAATTAAGACGCAGAGAGGAGCAAGTGACAAAATTACATTGTAAATCGTAAACAAGATAAAATTCACTGATTGCATTGACGATTGACAAGTTAGATTGTTTTGAATGACGTATCCAAGAGTTCTCGAAGTAATTATCCATTGATCAATGGAAATAAAACAGCAGAAATAACGAGAAATAGAAAAACCACAAAGTACAAAATAAATTCGAACTTTGCAAAAGGTAATTGACATTAAACTGAAATCATATTGCGTCCAAGACCAAATAACACGTGTTAAACATCCGATATTAAGATAGAGAAGATGGGTAAGTGATATACCAATAAAGTACCACGAACAAGCATGAGATCGAAGAGATCTCTGAGAAAATATCATAATAATTATTAGTAAGAGTACTTAGATTTCCAATAATCATTGTTATAGTTAATAAATAACGAACTATTTGAATTTGAAGATTAGCAAGATAAAATGTCAACGTGATTGTCGTAGAATTCATCCTATGTATCAGTGATGGAATAGTTAGACAAAAACAACTATTAATGAAAAAAGTTGTCTCTACAGAATCATACAACTTAGGAAAGCTTATGATGGCGTAAGGTTTTGGTTAAACTAAAGTTATTTTATAATCCGTCTATATGTTATTCGCTGCAAATAGTAAGACCAACACTTGATACTATCAAGATCGGCGAGTCAATAAGTCAAGTCATAATTGACTGGGGTGACTTGACTTGTCACTGGTATAGTCATTTTTGTTTAAGACTTGTGACTGGGCATGACTTGACTTGGGTAGAAAAACTTTTTGACTCGACTTGACTTGTAAATAGCCGGAAAATGCAAGTCAAGTCAAGTCACGTGTATTTCGGCAGCGATAAGCTATATTAGATTCATAACGCGTAGCGTTATTCTTTTTGTTTTGAGTACGAAATCTAACCAATAATGAGAGTTTTGGGTCATTCATAAATAATCCATTGTATTATTGAATCAGTTAAAGTTATTATAACCTTTGTTAAAACTAAATATGAATGAACCGATTTCACATGACGATATTGAACTTTCAAATGATTCTCCAGATGTCTGCTTATTATCTCCTGTTTCAGTCTCTTGTTCTTCATCAGTTGAATCAACTAAAGCACCATTACAAAATATTGATAAATATTCCAGAAACAAGAAAGACATTTAAAATGTTAACAATGTTAAAATGTAAGCATGGGATAATGCAAAAATCTTTTTCAATAAATTTATGTAGAATTAAATTCAAATTTTTTAAAGCAATATCACCTATCAACGGCTTGATTTGTGTACAGACTTGACTTGAAAAAAGACTTTGACTTGTGACTTGACTCGAAAATGACTGATGACTCAAGACTTGACTCAACTCGACTTATGCATAGTCTACAAATGACTTGACTTGGGCAAAAAAAACCTGACTCGCCCATCTCTGCTTGATAGTATGAGTATATAAGGTGTTTCTTTTTATTTATATACCAAAGAAAAAGAGATCTATTGAATCCATTTCAAGGATATCATGTAGACAAAAAAATAATTAGCATAGAATCTCTACATAATAAAACATTTTCTGCTGCCGTTTATGTTTTATAGTGAAAGATCTGCTCGTAGAATCTAATGTGAGTAAATACATTATCTTCATATTTGAAATATATTTTATCATAAATTGAATTCTCAACGATTGGTGCTGTGTTTGATATGAAATTGCGATTGATATTATTCTATTGTCTATTTAAAGACATTTTAGAATGAAAGAAAACAAAAAGCTTCTGTCTAAAATGAAGGAAAACATTAGATTTTAGATGCTTTTTAATTCTTTTGTAAGTATTCATAAACTGTTATCGGTTAGTAGTAGTACGGGAACAAACAATAGCAAACTTCATGATCCATACTAATGGTAAATCCTAAGTATGAGGACGAAAAAACAATTTAATATCATGAAACAATAGTAGTGTCCTTTTAGGATTCATCTTAAGCAACGTGACATGAAAACAGTAAAAACATATCACGAATGATATGATTCGATTCCATGACAAAGTAATCGAGAATATCTCAGCTGTTAGTTGCCTATCAGTCAGTTACGGAAATCTCTCAACTTGTTGGATATCAAAAAGTACACTAGAGCACTAGATAGCTGAATCATGTAAGTATCAGGGTAACTGTTTGAGAAAACAAACAACACACTATGAAATTAAGTTGCAGATTTTCTTAGTCTTGGATCTAAAATCATAGACAGTTATATCCGATGACTTCTTTGGATGATTTCATGTAGTTCAAAATCCTGAAAGTATTCATGTTTAGTGAAATTTGCAAAACAGATTTTACAATTCATCATGGTTGACTGTAGTAAGCAAGGCGAGGTTGTCATCATATAAGTTTTCATTAATATTTTGTTGTTGAGGCATCAATCTTATGAAAATCAATTCTTTGTTTCTCATTGTTTTCGATGATTATTCATATGCTTTGAAAATATAGATGAATCACTACAGTTGCATTCATGCTGAATATCATGAGTCAGCTATTGCTGATTTCACAATTGTGTTGACGATAATGAAAAGCATTATATATTTTAATAATAGGACAGAAAAGATTCCTGCAACGAGGGATTTTTGACGTTTCATTTATACAAAAAGCAAAATATGTAAGCATTCACATATAATAATAACAAGTCAAAACATGGACATTCTTACTATGAATTTTATTATCGCCACGTGAAGAATGTATTCAAGAATGCACGATATCAAAATTCTCGTTGACATCTTGTTGTCATGCGTTGATAAATTTTTCTTTCATGTCTTTTTCAATAAGAAATGGCACTTTGACTCCATCACAATTTCGTGTTCATTGTGTACCATCATGAACTGTACTAAGACGAAAAATACGTAGATACAATCGACCTGTCCACACTGTATAAACACGACATTTATTGGTGTATTCGAAGTCGATAAGATTCGCCCAATCGTATCTGTAATTTGAATTGTCAAAAGTATCATTAGAAAAGAAGACCATGTTGGTTAATTGTTTCTTTGATAATATTCGCCTCATCAATCCATCAGCACTTGCTAGACATGACTCGAGACATTTCGAATTCAAATCACGTCGTTCAACAATCGATCGATGAATCTTCTTTACAATACATGAGAATGATCAAAATCGTCTGATAACATAATAAATATGCCATTGGCAACAAGACTAATGGGAGCACTAGTGTAAGCGATAAGTGCATCTGGAATAGTTACAGTGTTATCACAAGCTTGTGGGCGTAATTTGTCAAGATGTTCATCTGAAAAAGAAATTTTAATTTGATCATAGAATTTTCGATCTTCCATCACTTTCATGAGAACTTCTTCGGTGAGTCGACAATCACTCAAATATTTTAGTTGAAGCAACAGATATTGATCTGCTTCGTCGTTTCTCCATAGAAGTTGTACAAATATAGGCAATGATTCAGTTGGTCCCATTTGCTGATAGATACGCGAGATTTTATTCAAAAACTTCAGAGACAAGACTTACATTACCTATCATATATGATTCGCTTGTGCCAAGTACCCATTCATTATTTTCCACTATGTGTGTAAGTTTTACACGAAACAGTGGTTCGTTGATAGATGCATCTGTCCGTTTTTCGATTCGTATTTCTTCGAGGAATGGTGAAAGTGGAGTTTGAATTAGGAGAGTGACGACCTATGAATCGTAAGGCAGTTTATTAAGAATCGTATCTTCGACAAAGAATGCAGGAACAGGATTGTCACACATTTCAATGAAGTAACGATGATCTTCAAGTATCATAATACGATAGACCATGATAGACCATATTGAAAGAGCACGGCTACGTGATTCTTTAAGTCGATGTAAATCTATCCCATCGGAATAGACGCAGACTTTATCGACTAGTGCAATAGTTCACAAATCAATACCGGCAAGTTCAACACGACGTTTATGATAGTACTCGGTTTGGAGAATCAAGCCATGTTGACATTTTTCAATCTGAAATCGGAAAAAGCAAGCGACTTATAGATCAAAATTCAAATTGATCCTTGATTAAAATTTTTTGTTATAAATAAAATCGAGTGATATGTATCTTGAAAATAAAATACTCTTGCAAAAATGTTGATATCGAATCATTGATAGAAGTTTAGATTATACAGAATCCAAATCATTCACCAACTATTGATTCTGAGATTAGCTGTCAAATCTGTAAATTAACTTCACCTAATTTCTAGTCTATTGTTGCATTTAACTTTAATGATCATTTTCTTGCGTAAAAATGTATCATGTAGTAGAGAAACAATTACAAAATTACGATTACATTTGACTGTATCTTAGTTAGTTTTTCTATGCTTAGCATGTTTCAATATAGATTCTTTGGGAAGCGATGTGGCAATAGGAACGTTGTTTAAAATTTTTTGATACTAGTGCAGCCACGGCACAGTACTCCTTGAAGAATAAAATGCAATAGGTACGTTCTATGAACAACTGAACAGTGTATTGTCCAGTTAACATTTTATTAGTGTCTAAGCGTGAAGATTCATTTGTTTGACATTAATCATCATGTTATTTCAGTTAACCGTACTCTGATGAAGTTAGTAGCAAAATACCATTTTATATAGTGTACATTTTCACTTCATATACTAAATAACTTCATCAAAACATGAATTTAGCAGTCCCTTCAAAGAGTTGATTATCTTATGCTCATGCAAAAGTATAGGAAACTTATCGTGTAAATGGGAAAAATTGCTGCTGCGAGCATAGATCTTTTTTATACTGGCAAAACAACAGATGGACAGAATTTCATAATAGAAAATGTAACGTATTCACCATTAGTCAACTATGATGGAAACGTTCATGAATTAATTCTCGTTTTTCATTGATGATCTGATATCGTGCAATCTTTCATACTCTTAGGAAAAATTCATCGAGAATATTTGGCATGACTTTTATTAGCATCCAATGCCTTCGTATTGCTCTCAGAGTTGCAACATTTATATACCTATCATAGGCACACAATAGGATAACGACAGTTCTCAGAGAAATTTTCATTATTTAATAGTATTTTTCACAACATTATAGTGTTTCTTATTATTGAACAGTTGCAGAATCGTTTTAATGCTCTTTTTAAAACTTGATGTACTCAAACCAAGTTACGGAAATCATGACTGAGAGCACTTTCGACTCTAACCGAAAAAATGAAAATTCATATTAACATGCTGGCTTTTTCAATATCTTAAGAAATGTACTAGATACTTCAAGACTCACGAGAGAACAGTTTATCGGACGTCTTACTGTGCTATTCTCCGTATACTTCTGGTAGAGATTACTTGCCAGTATTTTATAGATGGCACCATAGAATTAATACATGTACTACACACATATAGAATATTATTGGTGCTATATATACTCAAATACAGCGAAGTTCTGAAAGAGGATTGATGCGCGATAGAATGTTTTAACTAACCCATGAAGTCATATGGCTTCTAATGAGAACCACTATGTGAGAATTGAAGAATAGAGATTCCAAGGTTATGAAATAGGTTTCAGAGCTGTTGTGATGATTGATCAGAGAAACGAGAATTCATACATAGTTCTCTTACGATTGCTTCATTCAAAGAAGTTTATGTTTTCATCAATAACTTTTATCTCTACGTATTCATGCTCTCTAATACCTTTGTGCATATGAATACAAGAGAAAAAGCTGGTAGCGTGATTCCTCTGAAATTAAAATGTGAAATACGATGTAGCTGCCTCTCAAGAGTCATATAAATCCTGCTGTCTTCTATGAACTTCAGTACCTATGGACTCGTTATTTCTCGGTACCTAGTATAGAGCTGCAGCAAAGAAATAGCTGATATACTCTCATGAGATATTAGTGACATATATTAAATAACGCCAGATAAAAGATAGGTCATGTTCAGTGACGCCTCTGAAGGTCGTCTGTCACGATCTGTGGGAGAAGCAAAATTTCTACTTTCTAAACTCTTCAGCACTCCGCTTTAGATCGTGTTTAAAAAAGTAGAAGCAGAATTTCAATTTAGATTCAGAGATGGTATTCACAATGAAACATGTAAACAACTATGTTCATGGAAGACAACCAGAATTCGTTGGAAGCTTATTATTTTACCGCAGTAATATATATGAACTTTACTGCAATATCAAGAGAATGAGAATGCCATTGATGCTAAACATGTTTAAAATACAGAATTAAAAAATTATGTCTTGAAGAATTCTGCCATCCATCTGAAAACTCCTATTATACGGATAATCTGTAAAATCTCGAATAAGTGGTTTTTTGAATATATGTATATATAGTAAACTAATATCTCTATCTTTCATGCTAATGGTATTTATTTTATGGGATTGATGTAAACGTCCATAAAATACAGCATGCACTAAAAGAACACGAAGAAATTATCAGAGAGAGTTTAATATAGATGGTTGCGGTTGTAGAGGTAATGCTGAATCATTCAGAATGTTTCTTAATTGTTATTGGAATTTTTTATGTTCATCACACATGAGCTAGAAAACTCTTTATCATTAATTAAATTGGTGGATAAGTTCATCAAAATTTTCATAATACTTCCAGTTGATGTAATGACCATATCGGAAACACGGTCAAACTAATATGGAAAGAAATAGGTCTTTCCGATAAAAAATATAATATCAACTGCTCCTTGTAGTAGAAGACCCACGTTCTTGTAATGTATTCAAGAGTTGCCTGTGTTCAGGAAGGTCATTTTGATATATTCAATGGTTAGTTGTTTCTCTTCGTATTGTACGATATTTTAGTTTGATTCAATTATTTCTTTGAAAATTAATTCATTTAAATTTCAATTAATCATAAGACGTTTCGGAGATTTCTATCCCCCACTTCAGTCAGCATTTTTAGTGGTGTTATTCGCTTTTATTGTTGTTATTTAAAATTTGTATTGTGAACCTCTCCTATGGGACCGGTTTCTAATGGCGCTGGGAAGTGGTAGGTAGGGTTCACTGTGGGAGTAGTCTGTTCCGATATAGAGAGAGAGAGAGTTCACTTTAACAAAATAGGACTAGCCTGGAATTACTTGATAAAGACCACGACTTTATTGTTTTTAACCAAAAACAAGGAGGGAGGAAAAGGAAAAGGAATCTACAGGAGTAGAGAATAGACACAATAGGGAGAGAAACAATTGAGACAAGGGAGAAGACGACAGATAATCGACTTGTTGGTAGAATGATTTTTCACAACTGAACAGAAGAGCGTGGATGAGGGAGACGAAGAGAGTGAGAAGAGAACAGGGGAATAGAAAAGAGAGAAGATAGTAAGAACAACAGAACAAGAAGAAGAGAGTAGAGAGAAAAATTAAAGAACGAAAAATATCATTAAATTTTAGCCGCAACTAACGCTATCTGTTGGCGTTAATATGTATCGGCTTATTCTTGATCCGTTTTTGTTTTTCTACAATAGTCGAACGGAATGATAAAACGGTAATACATTTAGATAAAAGTAATCGGTTTTATTCGTCCGTCAGACTATTATAGAAAGAAAAAAAAGAATCAAGACTAGTCAGATACATACCTTAAATAATAAAAACGAAAACGAACCACACTACTAAAAACACTAACTGAAGAGGGAGATAGAAATTTCCGAAATGTCTTATTAATAACTAAAATTTAATTGAATAAATTTTCCAATAAATAATTGAGTCAAAATAAAATATCTTACAATAGGAAGTGAAACAAATAATCAATGAATATATATTCAACATAGTACCAAGTTCTTAGGGGATTTCTATTATGACTCATTTATTTCCATAATATTTGATTAAACAGATTGTTCAGAAAATTAAAACTAATCAGTTCGAATAATTTTAGAAGAAATTTTTCCGATTTCAATAATGGAAAAAATAATATTATGTCTTCAATATTTTACGACTTTCACTTGAAACATTTGGAAAAAGGTAATTTTTAACTTGAATATATACTAATTAAAGTTTTTATTTTCCGGAAACAAATTTAATTCAGAGAAAATATTGTATAATATTCCGAGCCTCTTTCCTTCAAAATTAAGGATCTTCTTTTGCGAAGTAGGAGTCAAGATGCTCAGGACTCGTAATAAAACAGTAATAGCATATGAGCATCTTCAAATGAAATAAACCAATAGCGATTGAACAGATTCTTGTTCATACATTTATAGAATATTATAAAAATTTCTCATATTGTATACACCACATTTTATATTCGTGTTTCTTTACTTTGCAGTAGATGGTTAAATGAAACCTATAGCGTCATAGAATCGGAAAAATTATCCAGCATCAAATTTTATTCGTTTTTACACTTCGTTTCGATTGTAAAACAAATATATATAAATAATTTGCAATTTGAGAAAAAAAATTAGAGGTACTTTTAAATATCAAACACTTTAACGTTTTTGGAAGAAAAATTCCCCGATATCTGTTAATTTTCCCACTTCAAAGAAAAATCTTTTTATTATTGATGAAGGAAGATTCATCTTTTTAAATTATTCGTTTTGCGTCTATCTATACTATTCAAGTTCATTCTCAAAAAGGATTCTACGCTCAACATTTCAGTTAGTGAAGAAAAAAGTTTTGTGTAGTATTTAACAAGACGAAAACTCAAATACAAAATTTTCGTAAAAGGAATGAACATATATTTGGTCAAGGAGGACATCCATAACGAGAAGATATAATATACATCATAAAGGAGGACGAAAACAACTCTGTTTAAACGTGTATCGTAGAGGACAGATGGTCTAAAATTTGAATTTTCCTAAATTTTCAAAGACAAAATAGACATTTAAATAAATTTTTTCGTTTAAACTAACAATATAATTTTCGATAATAATGGATAATCCTAACTTTAATATCGAGATTTTCAAACAATATTGTTATGATTTAGGTATGTTCAAATAATATTTTTGTTCGTAAAATTTTTGAACAATCTTTCTGCTTACGTTTAGCACCCGCAGGAAATTATCTCCCAGGTGAAAACATACGGTACGTATACGTTCGTAATCCAGGTCCATGATTTACGACTGCATTTTAACGGAAGTACGACCAATATACGACATGAATACGCACAAAATTACGGTGAGAATACGGTCGTATAATGCGAAGAAATGGCCGTTTATGGTGATTTACAATGGTCCGTAACATTCCTCCGAAGCAATGTTCAAAATACGATTGCGGTGAAATCATGTAGCTTAGTCCTGAAGAGGATTCCACGAATGACGAACAGAAAAAAATATTCTGGTCTCATGAACAAACTGTGCATCCTGACTTCTTTGAAAATTTATTTAAAAACTTTTCCGAAAAATAAATGTTACTAAACCAAATAAAGTTAGTGTTCCTCTATTACTTTTTGACATGAATTAGTAATATAAAAATTGAAATCAATTTGTATACAAACAAAAGTTGAATTCAAAGAAATACAATAGTGATTATGTGCAATCCAGGTTGCCTTTTTTTAAATTGTGTAATCATTTTAATAAGTTTGATTGCGCTATCAGAAAATTTTATTTCTTTTATAACTTTACAGAGATTCACATCTTTCAAAATAGAGAAAAATTACACTACCTTACGTAATAGAGAATATAAAATATAATCTGGTACCTACATCAAACGAAATGAAGATAACAACCAGCAAGTATGAAATGTTTTTCTTTGAGAAAATCACTATTTTATAAAGCAAAGGCTCATTTCAAATACTCTTTTGTATGAGCAGAGGGTGTAGGTTAGAGACCATCGGGTTGGACACGAACCCGATTGGGTACGAGTACGGTTCGGACCCAGGTTCAAAAAACTACGGAACCTCCGGACTCTATACTAGAACATGTGTAGAATGTGTTAGCAATGGAACATATTTAATAAATGAAAAGAAAATATCATCTGTCTAAAGAGCGACTATCCAAGGCCAACAGCAGTGCATCATTGAAAGTATTAATGTGCAATTTGGTCGGATCCGGCTAGAAAAACCTTCGAACCCTACTGACTCTCGTGTAGGCGAGAAAAAGGCTAAAAATGAGACTGGATCGATATTTCTTGGATTGTTTTGAATAAATAAAAGCTATCAACTCAATACTAACTACATAAATCATATTTACAGCATTGGACAAAAGTATAAGTGCAAGAAATGTTTTTTACTATGATACCATACGTTTTATTCAAATCTAAATAGTGATTTTAATAGCCGTTGAAGTTCTGCATCAAATGCATTCTGAACAAAATTGTAATAGATGGTCTACAAAAGGAAAAGCTTTCTACAAAACTGACAGCAGTCACTTTCAGGTCTCATAATACTTGATGAAAGTTACTTTCAAAGGATGTCATCTTCAAAAACAGAATATCTTGGATAAAATTATCATTTTTATCATTTTCTATGATATCCCTCCAAAATCATATTGTCAACGTCACAAAAATTAGCAATGGTATTTTTCATTGATGCTAGGATAAAATCCTTTCTTTTTTCAAAATTTTTACGATGCTTGTAATTCTGTTGCGAGGATACCGTTAAAAATATGGCCACTTCTAGTTTTACTACCGATGCCCGATTGTTTTAGATGATATTCTTCAACGTATTCTTCCAAAGTACTATTAGAAAGCACTTCGGACAGTTTGAAACGTGTCTTCAGCCTGCAGTGCATTCGAGAATCTGGCGAACGAGACGTGTCCTTGTTTCACAACGAACAATTGATAAAGTTACATTCGTCAATAAGTTTTCCTATTGAAATTTTTTCTCTCGAATATTTAAAAAAAAGTCCTAATTTGAATGAAAACATATGCAAAGAAGAAATTTTATAATATTCAGAAGCATTCAAATTTCTTTCGCTGGCTCTTATTAAAATTTGAACTAATTGAAATTGTAAATTTGGTGATATCGAACAAGATAAAGCATTTAGTTATATGCTAATAAAACCAACAACCAAAGTTTTATATGATATAATCCACCTGATAATCGTTCTAATTTTAATGAAAAAGTTGAGTATCAATACGAAATTGCTTATCAATTTAGCATTTTCAAAATCATTGCATGGTTGCTTTTCACTTCGACAAATAATTGCAATTGCGACTGTAATAAAACTCATTGCACTTCCTTCATAGATTATATTTAGAATTGTTCAATATAGCCAATCGTTAATTACACGAATCCTTTTTAGTTTCAGTATTCAACATATTTTTTAAAAGCGAACAGCTCGCTCTGCACCATCTCATGAATGAGAATAGCATCTAGTATCCTTTGTTTTCAATGGAACGGTACAAAGATATTGAGACGTTTTTGTTAATTCTTTCCTAATCTGCCATTTTGGGAGACAATGTTTCCTATCTGGATTATTCTTATATGATCTGTATGTCGATAAAATGCGATGTGAAAGAAATAAGTGAGCTCTCTTAAGTGTGTGGCTGAGCATGACTACTGTTAGCTTCATATGTGAGCGATAGAGAAAGGAAGGGAAAGGAATGAAAAGGAAGGGAAAGAGATATATAAGAGATATAGAATAAAAGGGACAAGTAGTATCACTGATGTTATGTGACTGAACGATGAAAAAGTGACCTTCGCGGAAACCGAACTCTCACCTTCTGCTATCCGGGCAGTTGTCCTAGCCAATTAGACTAGAAGGCGCATCTTAACCATCGTTTAGTGTTAGTGTGATTAACACTGACGCTAACAACTACCTCCTGTTTTGATTGCTTATCCGTGAGCTATCGGAGAATTGTACTGACTTATTTGGCGAGCCATGATTATTATCAATTTAGATCTATGTTTAGGTTTAGTATAATGAAATAGATAAAAATGAATGTGATAGAATAATTCTTAATAATTCTCCGTGTTTTTCTGATAGATGGCCGAGACCGAAAACGAATCGAATTGTCGAATGATTCGATTCGATTCGATTCGACTCAACCCGAATCGAATCGAATCGAATCGAATTCAGAAGTCAACCAAATCGAATCGAATCGAATCCGAAGTGCCTATTCGGTTTCACTTCCGAATCGCAGCACTTAGTGTCATTGTCAAATATTTTTCGCCTTATGTGTCGTGCCATTGCAACACTTTGCACAAATACTACCATCGGGTGGCAGTTTATCACTGCTAGACAAATCGTCATGCAAAGAAGTTCGAATTTTGACCTCTCGATAGTGAAAAAATCTCTTTATTAGCTCACTCGAAACTAATAGTGATTGGTTTTTCTGTTTCCACTATATTTCGTCTTTATTTCATCGCAATTTTTTTTCTGTATCGACCTAATATTGTTCAGCTGCCTGCACGTGCCCTTGCAGTTTCTTTCTGATAGAATCAATGGGTGAAATCTGAGATTTTATTGCTTTTGAAATGCTATGTGTATACTAAATAGTTCAGACTAATTCTGTGGAACCCAAATGCAAGACAACAGCTCCCAAAGGGGCTAGTATTTTCGAAAACTTTAGAGAAAATCATTGGGATCCTACAAAATTCAAAGCAAGCTGCAAAAGCCTAAAAGATCTCAGTTCTAGTTAAAATCATTTCAAGAAGTAACCCATAGATAAAGAATCTCTGGTATTGACACAAAAACCTTTTCAATAACCGGAAGATCTCAGTATTGTCAGAAAATTCAACGAAATGCCGGTACAACTGGAATAGAAGTCCAGTTTGGAAAATAGACAAGATATTTCTTTCCCTTGATTAGAATCTTTAGATGCACCCATCTCAATCTCTCTTTTGTTATGAAATTACTTTTTCTTACTCACCCAGGGCAAACAACCAGATGTTAAGATCTGATAATATTCTGCATCTGATCTTGTATGATCTTGTAAGATCAGACGAAAAATCGTATGAAAATCGTAGTCTCTGAGATCTTACATCATATCAGGCATTCAGATTCTTGAAAGATCATACACGTTTATAAGATCTTTCTAGAATCTGACTGTGAGATCTGATGCAAGATCTCAGAGACGACGATTTTTTGTCAGATTCTTGTCAGATTCACCCATATTCCAAGATCTTGTATGTTGTTCATAAGATCTTGCGTCAGAGTTTTCGACCTGGGCAGGTGAATGAATCTCATACCGAATCCGATCGGATCCTACGATCCGATGAAATCTTATGGGAATCCGGGTTGTGGAAACAGTAACAGATCCGACGGAAGAAACCTATTTTCTTATTTGAGTACGAATTAGCATTTAAACCCAACAGTAGAGGCCTGTCTGATCACACGATGAAATCCAATCGGATTCCGATAGTAGGATTCGATAAAATCCAACACTAGGGATCCGAATCAGGAATCGCAACCAGGAATCCGATGGGATTTCGTCAGATAAGAGAAACTCCTATAGAAACATGATCGGATGCCTGTCGGATCCGATCAGATCGGATCCAATGGTCGGAATGATTCTCCTGGATTGTGGAATCTGTTTTTATATTAGGATTATTCTGTGCGAAACACTCTCAAAAGGAAAAGAAAAGAATACGGTCCCTCGAGAAAGATGAAGCTAGCTTATCGTGGCTGCGCACGCGCTCTATGAACAATGATGTAATCTTCTGTTATGCATGAGTCGAATGGGGTTGAGTCGAATCGAATCGGATCGAATTGAGATTTTTCTATTCGTTTCGGTCTCTGATAGATGCATTCTCTTATCATCCGCTCTTTCCGGAAGAAGTTAAAGGGTAAAATAGTCGCATTAATTTTGCTATATTTTGTGTTTTGTTTTCAAAATTACATGATAATTGGCCCGAATATGAATAAGTTCGTAATTCGATGATTTTAGATAAATTTGTTATGCTTAAATAACCCGTTTGTGTCAGTCGCGTAAAAAGTGTTATACATAGGTTTCTAAAGCTAGATTCACTCTAAAAAAGCTACTTGGCCACTAAGTTTCACGATTCCACGTTGAAGATATAAGGCGATGGACATTTTGATCTATTTTCAGCCTTTTGTTGAGTTGTTTCTATGTCATTATTACTCCAATTATGTTTGATATTCCATTTCTCGTAACAAATAAGAGTCAAGTAAATGTTATATCTGGCTTATTTAGTGATGGGCCGTAAGACGTTAGAAGCGTAATACCTTCATTTTCATATCGCCGTTTGTCGTGACAGAACAGAAAAGAAAAATCGTATATTAACGAATTGAACGTAAGAAAAACTATACAGGACGTAAAAGTGTGTACAAGTACGATATGGCG
>OENT01002011.1:5722-21321 GCA_900239685.1 Rotaria macrura | reverse complement strand
GCAGAGAAAACGGTCTTATTCGCCCTAGTCCTTTGACATCCTCCTTATCATTGAAACAGGACAATAGCAAGACTGCGTTTGGCAATAATAATATTACTCTCTTGCTGAAATTCTTACTTTTACGTTCATCTCTTTATAGTCGCCCTATTGCTCGTCCTTTTCTCTTATAAGCTTTATTATCTGAAATGCATTTGAGAGTTTTTGGGTCATTTTTTTGACTTATTCAGATAAATCAATGAAGATAACTAAAACAGGCATGGTGTGTCTAAGTCATTGTTAGACACAATTTCGCATTTTTAAAAAGTGATTCTCACCAATAGTATACAACTGAAACATGCTTAAAGCAGACACAACAATTGTCTCAGTTGGCATCGAACATTATAATATCGATATCATCAGTAGCTAGATTCAGCAGCCTGAAGTTTAACAAGGTCGATATCCTAAAATCAAAGCATATATCCTCAGAGTTGAGGAATTTCTTTTATTTTGATTTCAGAAGGTTGTAACCGTAAAACTGTGCTACATATTTTGCGAGTTCTTGATTTTGAAATTTTATTTCAATGACTAACTTTATCTTCTAAATATAAAAGAAGTGGAAGTGCTTCAACGTGACTAGTTTGAATCGATTGCGAATAAGATTTTTCCTACCTCCTAAAAAGAAGATTTAATGCAATTTTTTTCATTTCGATATTCATTATACTGGCATTGAAATGATACAATGATACTGCATCGTTTTAGCACGTGGTGTGGATACGTACCTGTCTATCTTATGAATACATTTATTTTAGTCTTGCAAAAAACAAGTACATTAATCAATTCAAGAGATGCGTACGTAGTAGTAAGAATGATTCCAAGAAACGAGTTTCTTTTCAATTATTTACTTTCGTAAATACGCTCCAAAAACTTAAATAGAGATTTACAAGTTGAGTAAATAATTTGTTTTTCAAAAGTAAATTAAATTGAATTTATCGTGAGAAACTATCCTAACAACGAAACCAAAACTTGGATCTTGGTGTCGATTCTCTCTTTTTCCACGCCCAAACTCACCCATACTCTCATGTCTGAATAGAAATATTTGATATTTATTTCGAAATTTTTTATTTTGAATAGATATTAACTTCTATAATCATTTGAGATTCTAGTTTATGTTAATATCATTACGAAAATTTCAAATTGCAAATATATAAACTAATTATTGTGTCTATCATTATGAGAATCGACGGTTATTTTAGATATTTTTTTGATAACTTACATTTCTATGTAGGCATAATATTAAGACAGCACTTGAGGAGGTCCTCGCCAAGACAAAAAAAGCCGTTGCCGCAGAACGGTCCTATCTATTCACTCGATCTACGCTAGCACCCGTACTCAATAATCCAAATAAGTTGACAGGACCTGAAAAAGGATTTGAGAATTGCTTCCGAAACTCAGATGACTCTCTGAAATATATTAAACACTCATAGTAAATTCCATCCACACCCTACCAATAAAATTCCTTTCTGAGAAAGACCACTTTTTTCATGTTGGTTTGAAGGATACTTGGAAAATTCCTGGTTACAAGTCTGTATGAGTAAAAACATATTACATGAGAGAATCATAATGTTTTTCATTTTCGTTGCGAATACGACCAATACGAAAGTAAGAACTCGATTGATTGGATTTATTCAGGACGATCATCATATAGTACTAATTATTGTTTTGTTCAAAAGTATTATGTAGTGGCAAAAAATATAATTCTTCATTCGGTATGTAGATGGATGCCTAATATTGTAAATTTGAATTTTAAAACTAATATCTTACAGAACATGATTCTCTTTTTGAGGAATTTCTTCAGACTGATTACAGTGGTAATTTTATCGTTGCCCGATAAAGTAAATACTAATAATTTGATGATAAAAAAGCTTTCTTTTGAGATCCGAATCGCCAATTTTTTTTCTATTCTCGAAACATGTAGCACAAACTAGCAACAACATGACTCAACTCATACTTCCCACTTCACCAATAGGGATTGATGGAGTGAACCGAAAGTTTTTCTTCTGCATTCGAACTAAAATAAAATGATTGTTTTTTTCTAGCTTGCTTTTCGTAAATCCATTGCTACCGAAAGTAAGAAAAAATAATATAAAATTCAACAAAATTGCAGTTTCGGAAGAACTTTAAAACAACATTAATAGATTCAACATACCGAGACAATAGTTTCAGATTGGCTAATCATCGTCTTTTGATAGAAATGTCGATATTAGTTCAAATTTTTGTCTGAGAATTACTTCGAATAAAAACACTAAATCAACAATGCAGAAATTGATGTTGTTTTTCACAATCAAACCTTTTCTTTTCAGTTATTATTTTGTTCCGTTTACTAATCAAGTAAGAACCTTGTTCCAAACTAATACTCTTCATCAATATTTCTTTGCACTTGAATGTGTGATTAAACAAAACAAGTTATCGAATCAAGTGAAAGGGAGAATTTCAGGATTATGAAAAAATGATGATAAGTAATTATTTTTATTATTAATTGAGCGAAATCGGGCTTAAAATAATCCGAAATGTGGTTTCTACAGAGAATTCTATTACCAGCACGGATTTTCAAAAATGAAAATGATTGACGGTTCTCAAAGGTGAAGATCTCTAGAATTTCGCTTGATTAGCCCACAATGATAAAAAATATTCCTCTAGAAAATAAAAAATATCTTTCAAACATTTGCAGTATTTGAAAGGATAGAAAAGGACTATAGGCATGCAACGAACCCGAACGTTCGGGTTCCGTTCTAGGGTTCGAGTTCGATCTTGATTGCAACTAGTTTGAAACATTCGATGAGAATCAAAAGGAACCCGATAGCAAAGGAATTCCAGTGCAGTTAGCATGAACTAATCAGAAGTCTTGTTTCTTTTTATTTACGTCTGTATTGTTCGAATCTCGAAAAATTTGGTTACGAGAGCTTACTCCTGAACGTATGTTGCTCATCTTTCAATGTAAGAAGTTTAAACCAAACTCACACTCGAAATGGATCCGAATCCTAATCACGAACTGTTCTATCCGAACTGAGAACTCGGATTCGTTGCACGCCTAGAAAAGGAGCATATGCAATTGTTTTATAAAATACCAGATTATTCACTAACTTTTACTTTCGATAAACAAACAGAACATAAAATATATATGCTTCAATGGGAATCGAATCCATAATATGATAACTGGTTAGCCGAACCAGTACTCTAACTATTGAGCTATCAGAACACGACGAACATACTATTTTAATTCTGAATAATATTTAATCATCGAAAGTAATTTCGTCGATACGATTATACGACGTACATGGAAATAACGAAGCTATTTTTAACCATGTAAAGATGATCATAAATTTCTCTTATCTGCGGTGCATATGTTTGAAAGGATAGAAAAGCAGTATATGTAACTGTTTTATACAATACTAGATTATTCACTTCCTTCGACTTCCGATGATTAAATATTATTCAGAAATAAAATAGTATGTTCGTCGTGCCCTGATAGCTCAATGGTTAGAGTACTGGTCCGGCTAACTATTTACCATATCTTGGATTCGATTCCCAATTGAAGCAGGTATATTTTATGTTCTGTTTATTTATCGAAAGTCAAAGGTAGTGAATAATCTAGTGCTGTATAAATTAATTACATTTTCAGTATATCCTAAATTTTATGCCAGGTCTAGAAAAGTTCTTATTGAAAATAATCTATTTTATGCAAATCATTTTTTCGAATTTTAATAACGAATGATAAGAAAAATATATCTGACCGTAAACCAACATAGAATTCATCTATTCATAGTATATCGCTGTTGGATTATCATTCCTATTCTAAGTTGATATTCAAATGAAAGGCAATGAATACCGAGTAATCGTTTTTTTCTCTTGATTGAACTGAATGTTTAGTTTTAGAATTGTTTGTGAAACACTGAAAAATAATTTGCCATATTTGCGACTTATTAATTAACATTTAGTTAAATATGGGTCAACAGGTATCTTTAATGGATTTGAAAATACCTGATTTATTGTCAATAAATAATGAGCATTCAAATAAAACATTATCCGATGATGAAACAGAAGATATTCATTTATTTTTACCATTTGATGTCATTAATGAAATCAAGAAAAATTCCGTGTCATCTAATAATCAGAAAAGTTCAAGTGAACTATCAATTACAAAAGATATATTGATCAAACAAATTCGACATGATATATCTGTATTCACCAATTTATCTGGACTCGATAAATTCAACACCGAAGTTGCAGGAATGATTAAAAAAACATTCGATTATATTGCAAAGACGAATAAAAATCTACAAAATGCTAGGCAATCGATTATTAATAAACAGCAGCTCTTGACTAATTCCTACAGGGACAAGTTGAAAGAAGATGAATATGCAACTACTTCAATATTTTCTGAAACACTTATCGATTCTCCAAATTCAGATAAAATACCAGATGAACAGCAAGTAAAAGAACTTGCGTATTTTGGTGTCCAATCATTAATAACCGTGCTACTGGTGCTATTAGAATCAGTCCAGAAATCTGATTCCACTATTGTTCTTCGTATGCTCAACTTGACAAATCAACTTGTTGAACAAATTCCATTGAAATATCTTTCATATGGTGTTTACAAACGATCAAATAACTTATTTAAATCTCTACAACCATTAACTAATTATATTCAAGAATTATCAACACACAGTGACATAGATCCGATTGCAGCGAATCAATCAATCAAAATTTTATTTAGTTTTTCTGTTGTCACGGCATCATTCAAAGATATTCTACCATTAATAAGAAAATTAATTTTCAATACCAATGATATTTTTGATATACGAAAATTACTTGTTAAATTGAACAAACATCTTGCGATGACATTAGATCGATTTGATAAAGAAAAGCAAACAACATCTGTAACAACAACTATTACACAGAACATTGCAAGTACCAACGCGTCAACACAGGATCAAAACAGAACCGGTAGGAAAAATTGATCTCGAACAGAAAAAAAAATATAATCACTATTAATCATTAACATACTGAGCAATAAAAGATACGGATCAGTGAATCATCTTGTATAAATAGGAAGACAACAATATCCATAATGCAGAAAAGGAGACCCCAATTTTCAACCTATGCTTTAGTTAAACTCATTGATTTTTTAGAGAAATCTAAATTTTTAAAATTACTTTTCAGTATCATAGTATTGTCTATGATGACATAATGGTCAGAATGTTGACGACAATGCTTGTAACTCGTTGAAGACGATATTTCACGAAATATATTGATAAAACTAGATTTGACTGATGTCCGAGACAAGTCATAATGTAATACTAGTGTTTCTTTTGCTTTCTCAAACTTAACGGCAGATGCACTAGTCAAATATTTTATCCATAATTGAAACTGATTGAAAATCTATCCGTCACAGTGCTCTGCACACGGATTCTTTCACCACATAATAATAGATATGCAGATAAGGAGATGCCACACAATAGTGATCAGGTTATCGAACAAATAAATGATCAAGACCGTCAAACAACATAATGAAATCATTCTTCTACAGTACTTTTCGAATTCAATTTTATTTCCTAGATGCAATATTACCAGCTGAAAAAACATTGGATATTGAACAGAAGTTTTTGACTGCTATCGAATATCTTAAGTCGATCGATGCATTTCCAAATACACAATTGATTACATTAAACGAAAAGAAATTCACCGGCCAATTCATATGTTCAATACTACTTGTTCATATTGATTTGGATAATCAACTTCATGCACAATCACAATTTGAACGTGGTTCTATGAATGGATCATTTTCATTTGAATTGGAATCAGAAACATTTAAATATCTGTATGAAATAATCGAACACTTAACATTGGTAAAAGCATCATCCGATGCGAATCTGGAATATATTTTGAATGCTTGTGTAAGGTTATTCACAACACATTTACAGTTTTTAATAGGTGCAAACTTCGATAATTTTCATGAGTTTTTGAAAGAACATGATATTGAAAAATGGATCGTACTGATATCCAAATTAGCTCTTGATGAAAAATTAGAAGGGAGCAAAAAAGAAGTTTCGGAAGCTTTGATCTATTTGATCGAAAAGCAAGCATCTTCGTTTGGTAAAATGATGACAATCATTCATAGGTATATCATTGAAAACAGACATCCAATACTAATCGATCAGTTATTCAATAAATTAAATCAACAAGTATTCATATATAAATGGATTGAAATACTTTGTGATGATCAACATACACAAGATAATGCATTAGCATACACAGTCTTATATTCATTTATTGATATTGTCTTAAACTCGGCTTTGGTAGACATTGAAAAAGTGAATCGATTACGCGAAATTATTATCATGTTTCAAGAATTGTTTTTAGTTCCCTTGAACAATCAACCACTCGATGCATCCGATGAACTTGAATCATCTGCTCTATCAACGCTTGGTACAGAATATACAACGCATGTAATCAAAGCATGTCTTCAACAAGAAATTCGAAGTGTTTTATTCGAACCACTTCTTCTTGGTCTATGTACCCTCACTGAATCGAAATTTAACTTTGCTATCATACAACCAATGTTTGCTGCTATCATGCCTTTATTTGCTGAATATCTAACACAGAAAAACATCATTATAGACGAGAAGACAAATAGTTTAATTTCGTGGCTATTAGGAAGGATGAGCTATCGTTTAATTATTGGTCCGCCACAGAGTCCATTAGAGAAAAAATATAATATAACATTGAAATTACCATTATTTTCTGGTGGATATGAAACTCTAACAGCAGATATAAATCCATATCTATTGAATTTATTCAAATCTGACTTAACTACTTACAGTCGATTTTTTTTGCCCTTGCGGCGACAACAATCAATATTAGACAATGACTTGTTAATTTCAATTTATCATAATATTAATGAAGGTGCAAAATTAATATCAAAAATGAAATTATTCATTCGAAATAAACAACAGGTGTTACAAAAATCAATTGAAACCGTTGCTAATGATGCATGTGCTGCAATATTCGCCGTTTATATTAAACATTTTCGTCGTATTGATCTAGCGCAACATGAATTAACTCAACCAATTGAACGAAAACCACATGCTAAACTTCTCTTACTCTATGAATATGCTAATCAAGTACGAACGATTTTTGCTTCGACCAAAGCCCAAGGTGGTGATTGTCATGAACTTTGTCAAAAGATTAAAAATGACGCATTATTATTAGTCGTATCGATTAGGGAGAGTTCTTTCATTGCAAAAATTAAAGAGAATTTCTCATTGCCAACTGTTTCTACGAAAACATTTCAATTACAACGACAAACATCACATTGGACAAAGGCAAAGTATATTATCCGATTACTTCGTAATACATTCAATGTTTGTATGCGATTAAAATATTTGATGTTAGAAAAAAAACGAGCCGTTGAACAAAAGAAGGATTGTGAAAGTGTTATGCATCGAGCCATTGCATCTTGTCTATATGAAAATAACAAATTGACATCTTCAGGAAATGGAAAACTGAAAATTGAATACAGTGAAATTGTTAAATGTCTCACACGGCAATATCAACGAGCGATGACTAGATTGATTACTTATCGATTTATTGAACAATACATTATTACCAGCCAATATAGTAATCGAATTTTGAATATTTTGTTTATCAGTTATCATGATAATAATTTAGATTGGCATTATCTTGAAAATATTCAAGCATCAAACAATCAATTGAAAGAAGGTATTGGACATCGATATTATAAAATTGTTGAAAACATACAAACATTTTCAATGGAATCTAACATGAAAACGTTGTTTATGTTACGTGTGCTTAATCTGATTAATCTAAACTATGATTCCATAGATTCATGTCTTTTGAATAATTTTCAATTTATTCAAAAGCTATTTGATCCATTTATTAGCTACACCGAAATAGATAAGACAAGTGTCGATGCAATGAATATGAAACTAACAGCATTCAATTGGTTTCGTCTAGTTGTATTAAAATTATGCGAAAATATCGAGTTGGAAGAATTACGAAGTGTGCATATCGGCAATCGAAAATTTCATCATAACTTACTACAACAATATAATTTAGTTTTTAATGAATTAATATTAACTGAACTCAAACAATTGCAACATAACAAATTAACGTCCGAAAAAAACTGTGTAGATCAATCATTGAAAAATGTTTCGCTTCGATCTTCGGCTACATCATCAAAATTTTATGCTGATGTTTGTATCCATCAATATTTAATGCTTTTGCTCCGTTGCGTTCATTTATATGATCATATTCGATTGCACTGTGCTACAATCGATTATGTTGAGGAAATATTCGGTTTATATCATAGAAATCAATCGCTTAGCACTCGTCTACTAGCATTGAAAATTCTACGTGATCTATTGGTATTCTTGCCAGATTACAATAAGAATGGAACAACGAATAGATCGTTTATTGAAAATTTATTAAAGAACATTTTGCTTTCTATTGGTCAGAATTTTAATTTAATGGAAACCGAGAAAATAGATCTTGATACTATCATTGAATTTATCTATATCTATCGAACGATTATGTCATATAATTCACCATGGCAAAAGCTCGCAATTCAGTTAGTTGTCGATGCAATAAAATCATGTACGAATTTCAATTTTGCATCATTAGAAACGGTCGAATTACAACAACTGAATTTTTTTCTTGCATCTATATGTATCTTAGGCGGTTATATTCAACCGTATTGCTTAGGATCAACTGTACAAATCTATTCAACAGATATAAATGCGGATGAATTACAATCTGCAGTTATAATTAAAATTAAAATTAATATAGAAGCTCTTGAGTCGGATTCATCCGATGTTAAACCCTATCTCGTACAACATGCAGTTACAAATAAAATTGAATGGTTGTCATCGAATCAAATACGCATCATTGTTGACGTTCGACCACCGAATCTTTCACTTTTACCAATTGATAATGCAGCTCATACTATTCTTGATACATTAGGATTTGTTGCACGAATCAATACATCAACAATTGATTCATTGATACTATTAGATATAAAGTGTCGTGTCGTAATAGCACTCTATTCTTTATTGAATTATAAACAAGTTATTGAAATTTTCATGCAAAAACCTTATGCATCAATTATTGCTAATCTGTTGACTTCGATGGATTATCTTGATTCAGTACGTAGTACTACACCAAATGATTTACGATTATTCAATAGATTACATCTAGAACAGTACTATTTGAGTTTAGATAGATATGCAAGAAAAAATCAAATAGTAGAAAAGAAACTTGACATTATCTATAATAAAAATGGATGGAATCAAATGAATATTATTCGTGATCCTATTATTCTACAATATCTATCTGAAACAAGTTTCATTGGTGAGAACTGGAAACCGATTGCATCTAAAAGTGAGATACAATCCTACAAAAAAGGTCGATTGGGAAATGATGAAATTCACATTATTTCTGTACCTGCCAATGATAATCTACCGACTTTAGAAGAATGTGGTATCAAGCATAAATTTAAAGGTCGAGTTAACATAACCGATGAGGATGAAGATATTCTATATCTATCTTTTATTCCCGATGGCATAGAGTTGAATGAAGGAAAATGGTACTTTTGTGTTAAATTTCCACTAGGTGGTGTAGCACAAGTTGGCTGGGCAACGAATGGCTTTAATCCAGTGCCACAAGAAAGCTATGGTATTGGTGATGATGAATTTTCATGGGGTTTTAATGGAGAAAGAGGAGTTTATGATCGTAATCAACATGGTATCTTTTTTCGTGAAAATTCTTGGGATGAGGAAGCTGTATGTGGATGTGGTATTGAAATCGATGGAGAAAATACGAATATCAAATACTGGTCAAATGGTAGATGTTTGGGTGCATTATTTTCACATTCGGAAAATGAAACAATTAAATCAGCAATTAAAACAAATTTATTACCACATGGAGTTTTCCCTACATATTTTCCTGCTGTTACTGTCAAAGTCTATGATAACGTGGCTAATACAGGTGTTTTTGAATTTATATTTAGTCCAGAAGATATGATACAATGTCCTCTACCACAAGGATACAGACCATTATTAATGCCAAAATTATTGACAATGGAAAATGTGCTAGTGGCATATCCTTATAGTGCCTATCTTATTGGTAATGATATTCATCAATTTTTCTGTACGAATCGTTGTCAGGCGAATGATTCTGTTGTAAATAAGAAAATTTCTTTGTTACGTGATTTTGTCAATGATCTTCATTTTGAAGTTCCATTCGATATTGATACGATAACAACAGATGATTATTTATTGAGATTATCTCAAGATAGCATTGGTTTTCCTTTGTCACTTGATAACTATCAATCATTAACTATTAGTTTCGATTTTGAAATCTTCTCGGTGGGCAATCCTTCCGATGAATTTGATATTGTATTATTTACCGTAGAGAACGAACCGTTTCCTATTCGAATACATACGAACGATATGGATGATGATTTTCTCCATGACACAATAAAATCTCTACAACGTGTTGTTATTCTATTTCAATTAAACGAACTAACAAAAGTCTATATTAACAATAAATATCAAACATTCAATTATCTTCATCATTTTGATTCAACAACAAAATCAAAATTGAATCTGCGACTTTTACCATGTCTGAATGTTGGAATTCAAAATTTAGGCACATGGAAATATATCCTATCAGAAGAGAATATTCGGCGTTTGTTTACATATGGTCTCTCGTATGTTGCTGTCGATTATCAGAAATTAAACGAATATCGAAAAAAAAACTTTAAAATTGAATTTAAGACTGAACAAAAATATTTTATCAGCGAAACGCTTCTACCATTCAACGAACAGTTTGAACAGGATTTATGGGAGAAAAGAAAGCAATCCATAGATCATGATGAATCGATCTATTTTAAGGCTACTCCAGACACTAATCAATCTGTTGTGCAACTCTTTGGAAATAAAAGTTATTTAGTTTTAAACACTGCAAACCAATTATGGTCCGAATATACGTTGATTCTAGATATTTCTATACCAAATCTTCCATCAACAAAAGATCCACCCGATAGCGAGACTCGATTGACCATATTGTCCTTGGATACAAAATCTGAAATCTATGTAACACATGACGGTCATCTATGTGTAACAGGAGGAAAACAGAGTTTATCAACTGTGAAATTACAAGAATATATTCGTTTACTTATTTCTGTTCAACAGAACTCTATTCATATCTATGTCAATGGTTTGTTAGAACTCGATACATCAATTAGCGATGATCAATTTGCGACAAAACTGAAACGTATTGATCTATTTCGAGAGTTAGATTTAACTAAGAACACGTCCAATGACGATCAACTACGCATTGAATGTCGATCGATAACATATGTAAATAAATCAACTCATATCCTTTCTTCATCAATGAAAAAATTAATCCAATCAACTGAATATTGTTTGGATCAACTAGTTGCACCTCCATTCAGCATTCTATCTGCAAGTCTCATCGGTATTGGTTACAAAGCAGAATCGATCAAATACGTCATGAACAAATATAACACGACGAACATTTATTTCATTGATAAGATTCTACGAGAAGAAACTCAATGTATCGAGAAGATATACCAACACGAGCAACAACAAAAAAGAGTTAATGTATTAACGCGATTGAGTACGTATGATGAAAATGGAACATTAAATATGTTAATGAATCCGGACGAAGTTACAAATGATTTATCAATGTCGACATTGAGATCTGAAATGCACAACGATGATGATGATGATGATGACGATTCGTCATCGGATAAAAAATGGTATTATGAAACGGTTCGTTCTGTAGGCATTCGTGATAAACTAAATGATTGGCTTCGAGATAAAGCAAAGAATAATCAATTAACAACTGGATATCCTGGATATAAACTTCTTGATTTAACAAAAGCAGATTCAGGCGAAACAGAATTTACTCATAAATTCAAGAAAGCTATGGCAACATCATCACAATATGTACATCGACAAATGCCACGAAAAACCTATATTCATTCACGTACAACTTGTGAATATGGTCTAATCACAATCTATGCACGTTATGCAATACTGAATATGTTAAAAGTTTGGTATAATGATAATCATTCAAGTCTATTTCCACTTTCGAAATTCAGAGATGAAAGTTTTATTGTAAATTTATTACGATGGATGAATCATCATCACACATATACTCGTATGTTTGTTGATGAAACTATCAATAGAATGAACGTATTGACGATATCGATAATAAAAGTTGAATTAAAAGACTTATTAAAATGTATCGTACACGAAAAACTGACAAGTGAAATATTAAATAGAAAAGCTCCACTATTCTATCAATTACAAAAATATATTATTCAAGAATCGATTAAATTTCTTATTGAACCAAAATTAATCGATATGAACAATTACGATGATGATACCATCAATGAACAAACATTCATTAAACAACCAAGTTTAGATTTTCTTTTCAAAATTTTTCATCTCTTTTCGGAAGTGTTGAAGGACTTTGAAGAAAAAAATGATGATATCGATTTTGTTATTCGATTATTGTTTCCTAACATAGTTATTAAAATACTCTTCAATCTATTTCTGTTGGTACCTTCACATCAGTCGAAAGCGTTCATTATTGGTCTTTTTTCTAAGTATGTTATTCATATTCGTCATACACAATCTTCTAGTATTTAGCATTTCTTTTCGATTATGCGCTTCACAGAATTTGAATACTGAAATTCATCTAGTCGAGTCATTCTGAATTATAAGAACTCGTATAGTTACGCATTGCGTTAAGTGCAAACGTTTTGAATTTGTCAATATTGAGATTGTGCTTGAATTCATACATTTTTTTCTGCACCCTCTGTGGAACTAAGAAAGTTACTACTAAGGAACATTCGATTCCATAACATGAATTAGCTGAGTAGGACACGGATATCAATCATTACAATGAAAAGATCAATTGTAAAATAAGAATCTTAATCAAATTTGATTTCATATTTTTTTCATTTGTCTTCTCTTACAATAGATTGATTGAAGCAACTGCAAATTTCAAACTTCATGACGATATTCACAATTTTATTCTGAATCTTTTTCTTGAATCAGTGATGAATGAAACTTATCTTGATAGTTTCGCATTGAAATATTTTCGACGTTCTTGCATGGAGTTAGAATTAATCCTAATGGAAAGACAAAAGCAATTGGTTTCATCATTGAAGGAATGGTCATCATTCATGAAGGATCTAGCAATCGCTCTCGATCTAATCAGTATTATAACTAATAAAATAGAACCTTGCCAATGGTCTGAATTACAGTGTACTGAATCAAAGAAGATTCTTGGCGAAAAACTTACATTGACGAAAGAAATGCTTGAGACAGCTCATATTTATTTTACTAGGGCTGCTGATGAACAAGTAATCGAATTTATGAATCAAAGTATCAATTTCGACGAGAATTCATTATCAGATGAGTTTCTTATCGATTTCATCGAAGCTCTACCAGCTGAGTCAATCCCTGATTCGACCAAGTATGCTTCATTTACTTACTTATGCAATATACCGTCAGTGTGTATACAAACGCGTGTAAAATTTTTCTATGTATTCAACGTTTTTCTTCGGAAAACCTTGCGAAAGATAGACTTTCGCGTACCATCGGGCATCGGTTTTCTTGTAGATCGAATTAGATCAATACGGCATCTTATATTATTTGTAACAAAATTTGAAATATTCAGTGAAGCTTTAACCAAAACTGCCAATATTTCAGAGTCATCATCAGTAAATATACAATTCGACATTGTAAAAGCCAGTTTTGCTGAACGTTCTGAAGATACAATGTTCTATCAAGCATATAAGCAATTACATTCTGATGCATCTCGAACATTTCGACGAACTAATAATGAACCAGCCTGGAAAGCAACCTATGTTGGAATGTTTAGTGATGATCAAGGTGGACCCTATCGAGATTCAGTAACACGAATATGTACTGATTTATGTAGTACACGATTACCATTATTTATTCTTTGTCCTAATGGACGAATAAACAATGGTTTGAACTGTGATCGATGGATTCCGAATGTTTTACAACCGAATCGATCCATACCACTTGATATTAAAAATCAATATCGTTTCGTTGGGCAACTCATGGGCATGGCAATACGTACGAAACAATACTTAGATGTGCGCTTTCCAATGTTACTATGGAAACAACTGCTATACGAAGATGTAACGATGGAAGATATTGAAGCTATTGACATTTCAAGTTTTGCAATTATCAACGAAATGGAAGAAAATATTCGAAAAGTAAAATGTCTCAATGCTTGTAGCGATGATGATGCAAATAACAATGACGATTATTTATTTAGTAGTATTATGACTGAACTTACATTTGATGTCGTTAGTTCGACGGGACAAACTTATGAACTTATTCCAGGCGGTTTTCATATACCGATAACTGCTGCCAATTTCCAAGATTACTGTATGCGTTATCGTCAATATCGTATTAATGAATTTCATCGACAAATTGAATTTATTCGTCAAGGTTTGTATAGTGTTGTACCGTGGGCGGATTTGACTTTATTTACAGCTCATGAATTAGAAAAAATTGTGTGTGGTAAAGGTTATATTGATATTCAACTGCTAAGACGTCATACAGAGTATCAGAAGGATCATGAATCTTCGCCACGTATTCAACAATTCTGGTCAGTTTTGAATGACATGTTTAGTGAAGAACAAAAGAAACTATTTTTAATATTCGTTTGGGGACGAAGTACATTGCCATATAGAGATGAAGATTTTTCGATGAATTTCGTAATAACACATCTCGAAACAAGTGGTAATGTTGATGAAGCTCTTCCCAGTAAGTTCATTTTAATAATCGAGCTCTCGAGAAATACTCGAATAGCATCATCGTAGTTTCAGAAGATGAACAATTAATCACAATGATGTTTTAGAAAGAATATTCATGTTTTTGTTTCATTTGATTGGACTAGTCACTTATCAGGAAAAAATGTCTGGGTGGCAGTGAAAACTACTTTTGTTCTGTCCCTTTCTCATCTTGTATTTAGTTTTCTATTATCCGATAGATAAACAGTCATTTGCAATGATAAACAACGAGGAAATGCTCCGTAGGTAAGAGCTCGTTAGTTATAGTAACAAATTACAAGAAGAAATACAAAGTCGTACTGAAATTCAATGTCATAATCTATTAAAGCATCGTGTAGTGAAGCTTGTAGATTCTACTATACCAATGAATTGAATTATATGATTTTTCTTCTAGAATCGTATACATGTGTCTTTACTCTTCAATTGCCTGCATATTCAACTAAACAAATCATGTATGAACGTTTGAATTATGCGATTACTTATTGCTCTGGTATTGATACTGATAGAAGTATGAACTAGGTTTCTATAGTTGCTAATTCATTATTGTAAAATTTTGACTTCATATGACAATGGAAAATCAATTTAAACAAGAATTTTGCTAGTCCAGTTATTATTAACGTCTTTCGAATATCAGCCTCAATGTTACTTCTGATATTTATTGTCGAGTGAAATCATG